>LR753517.1:72377-109877 GCA_902729485.2 Mus minutoides | reverse complement strand
GACTCAGAAGATGTGGCACATGGACAGAGCCTTGGTGACAACCTTTTAACTGGGCAATCAGAGGCTCAGTGGAAAAAAATGTTTAGGCTCACACAGCCCAGCACTGCTTAGCAGGACGAGAAAGCTAGAGCCAGGCATGTAAGCCCAAACCTCAAAAGTCTAAGTTGAGATGATCACATGTTCAAACTCAGCCTGGGTGAGACCCTGCCTCAAAAACACAAGAACATGGATGAGTGAGCGGCTCAGTAGATGAAGGTGCTTACTGTGCCTGCCTGAGGTTGATCTTGGGACCCCTGAGGTTCTAGAAGGAGGGAACATACTCCTGAAAGTTGTCATCTGACCTCTATGCATGCACAGCATATTTGCACCCCCCCCCAACAAACAATTAACAAAAAAGAGTCCTGTGATATTGGCACACAGCTGGAAAGCATATGTCATTTCTTTCTTTTTTTTTTTTAAAGATTTAATTTATTTATTATATGTAAGTACACTGTAGCTGTCCTTAGACACTCCAGAAGAGGGCGCCAGATCTCGTTACGGATGGTTGTGAGCCACCATGTGGATGCTGGGATTTGAACTTATCACCTTCGGAAGAGCAGTCGGGTGCTCTTACCCGCTGAGCCATCTCATCAGCCCCCTTTTTTTTTTTTTTTTTTTTCATATGTCATTTCTTAAAGAATGTGTTTGTGTGAGAGACAAAGAAAAAGCAAGATCATAGGCATGTGTGCCTGCATGCACATACATGTACACATGCACACATGTATACACACATGCACACATGCACACATGTACACATATGGACACATGCACACATGCACACATGCACATATGGACACATGCACACATGCACACATGCACATATGGACACATGCACACATGTACACATATGGACACATGCACACATGTACACCTGCACACATGTACACATGCACATATGGACACATGCACACATGTACACATATGGACACCTGCACACATGTACACCTGCACACATGTACACATACACATATGCACATATGTACACACACACATGCACACGTGTATGTGGTTACTGGAGGACTTCCCCTGGTTCATCACCTTCCACATCCTTCAGGCCACATGAGGAAATCCCTCTCTTAACACCGCATTTTCATTTTTTTCTTTCTTTTTCTTAAATTCATTTATTGATATATGCATGTACATGTTCATATATGACTGCATGCTGAGCTCAGGTCATCAGGCTCAGTGGTGAGAGCGTTTACTAGCTAAGCCATCTTGCTAGCTCCATACCATACCCCAAACTGTGCCCAAAAGTCCCTCAGACAGGCAGCAACTTTCGTTCCTGGAAAAGGTGTAGGGAGAAACCACATCACAGATCTTCCCAGGGCTATGTGGCTGCTTCCTGGAGTTGGGTCCACCCTTCTACAGACACCAGACACCCACAGGGGCTTTCTGGGGAAATCTCTTCCTTCAGCCTCCCAGGAACCTGGGTGTGGCTGCCCCTGCCTGTGGTTTTACAGAAGCAGCCCTATAGGTTTGGACAAACTCTGGTATGTGAGAAATGTCAGCCCCGTGACTTTGCAATCATACCCTGATCATGTGACAAGGACCCATGGCTGTGACTTTAGGTAGCCAGGAGCCTGTAGAAGGTCACAGAGGCAGGGAAAGCAATCAGTTTTCCAAGGCCTGCTGTGGGTCTAGAGTGGGAGCTTATGTGTATTCTCCCAATAGCAATTCTACCTATTTTGTAGGTGGGTCCACTGAGGCCAGAGAGGCTTAGCCTGTGCTGAGGTCACACAGCCACCAGATGGCAAAGCCAGGACTCAGACTAGGGCTCAGAAGTCTGTGTCTCTGGGCCCAGTCAGGAAGCAGAATATAGAGTGGCTGCTGATGACAGCTCCAGGCGTGATTGTCGTTAGGGACTTTAATATTGGCATGCTAGGAAACCTCTCTGTGCCTCAGTCCTTTCTATAAAGTCCATGAACATTCCAGGAGATGATTAATGTACTTTCTGCCCAGCTTGAATGATTATTTTGTGTTACTTTATCCTCTTCCTGCCCGCAGAACCTTGGCTCATGCCCTCCTCCCTGGCTTTCCCCACAGATCGTTACTGGGACTTCTCCACACATGTCCACAACGAGTTTGAGAACTTCACTGAGAACCACTTCACGGAGCTCCAGAGTGTGCAGCCCCCGCAGCTACAGCAGCTCTATCGCCACATGGAGCTGGAGCAGATGCATGTCCTCGATACCCCCATGGTGCCACCCCACACTGGCCTCAGTCACCAGGTGCGTGCCACTGGCTGTCCTCTGTCTCCCCCAACCTCCAGGCCTGTGGTGAGGCATGGAACCTTCACAGGAAGCTGACATAGGCTCTTACTCAACGTGGCTTCCTGCTCTACAGAGCCAACGGCAGCTGGTACCCCAACGGCCATGCTGACCTCCCGCCTGACCTTAGGGACCAGCACCTTAATCTCACACATGATGGACAGATTCCATATGATCCACTAGTCCTCAGCCATCTTCTCCCACCCTGTTCCTGTTTGTGACCCTCAGGGTCCCACTGACGACAGTCCCCATTTTCTGTCTCTTCATGTACCCAGACTCCGAGTCACTAAGTGCTCGCCTCTGCTGACCCCCCCTCTCTATTGATCCTCATTGCTGACTCTTCTCTGCTCCAGGATCCTAACCCTGACCATTGATCTCTGCCATCCCTTACTGACCTCTGCTGCCTGTTCATCCACTCATCACCCCCTTACTAATGCTCACTTACTTCCATATTAAGCCACAGAACCTTCCTTCCCGCTATTCATAGTGCACTCACTGCCAGGGTACATGGCTCCTTGGCATGCGTGAAGATAAAGTATACCTTTACCTTCTCTAAACCAGAGGCCACAGTGGGAAGGGTGATAGGCTCGGTAACTAACAACCCATTGTACCAAGACCTGCACCCCTAAGTCTTGGTCCAGACTGGCCCCTAGTTTTTCTTTCTCGCTCCTCGCCCCTGCTGACCCCTCCTGCAGCTCTGGGCTATCCCTTATTGACCTCAAGCCTTTCCTTCCCTTTGCAGGTTCCCCCCTACATGTCCCGGATGTGCTTCCCTTATCAATCCTTGTCCCCAGCCAACCAGCAGAGCTCAGATGAGGAGGAGGGTGAGAGGCAGAGCCCTCCCCTGGAGGTGTCTGATGGAGAAGCTGATGGCTTGGAGCCTGGGCCAGGTCTTCTGCACGGGGAGACAGGTAGGGTCCAGTACCACCGATCCAGTGACTCTAGCTGCATTTATATTTACGAACCTTGCATATTCCTAGCCAAGGTCAACTGGCCGAGCAGCCATGTTCCAGAGGGATGTGTGTGTGTGTGTGTGTGTGTGTGTGTGTGTGTGCATGCGCGTGTATATGCAAGCGTGCATGTTTGTGATGCTTCTCTACTTGTACAGGTCTCTAAGTCTGTCTGTTATTGTGAGTGAACAGGCATCACTTCAAGGTGCGTGAGAGTCTGTGTGTGTACACAGTATTGTGTGAGAGTGTGAATGGGAGACTGTACGTATATCTGTGAAGGCCTGGGTGTATACAGGACTGTGAGTGTGTGAGCACCTGTGAATGTGTGAAGGCCTATGAGTGTGTGAGGAAGGCCTGTGAGTATGTAGGTCTTGTGTGTGAGTGTCTGTGTGTGAAGGCTTTTGGATAGGCATGTAGATATGTGAGAGAAGATATGGATGTATGTATGGATACACATGATATATATGAGGACTTGTACACATGGAGGGGTGTGCACTTGAGTGGGATTGGGCACGTGTGTGCTTGCACCTACAATGGCCCGGAGGAGCTGGTGGGAGGGTTCCCCACAAAATCCTTGCTTCCTGTTCACATCCCACTTGATTGCCCATCTCTCACAGGCAGCAAGAAAAAGATTCGCCTGTACCAGTTCCTGCTGGACCTGCTGCGCAGCGGCGACATGAAGGACAGCATCTGGTGGGTGGACAAGGACAAAGGTACCTTCCAGTTCTCCTCCAAGCACAAGGAGGCGCTGGCGCACCGCTGGGGCATCCAGAAGGGCAACCGCAAGAAGATGACCTACCAGAAGATGGCGCGCGCGCTGCGCAACTACGGCAAGACGGGCGAGGTGAAGAAAGTCAAGAAGAAGCTCACCTACCAGTTCAGCGGCGAGGTGCTGGGCCGCGGGGGCCTGGCCGAGCGGCGCCTCCCGCCCCACTGATCGCCCGCAGAGCCCGCCAGGCTCCCGGACCCCGCCGGCCATAGCATTAACCCGTCGCCCGGCCCGGACACAGGGAGGACATTCCCAGGGCCGAGGCAGGACTGGGGGCCCCCGGGCTCGCCCTCCCATGCCCGGCCTGGCCCGCCCCGCCCGCTTCGCCTCCCACCAGGACTCTAGCCCGCCCCAAGGGCCGCCTGGGCCTCGGACCTCAACCGAGGGTCAGCCTGGCTTAGTGGCCACGGTGCTTCCTTGGGAGTCTGGCGCTGGCACCTTTTTGTATATTGAATGCTTTTTTAAAAGCTCTTCCTCCCCACCCCCCTCATTAGCCTTTAAAGACAAGTAAAATTATTGTCAGCTATTCTCCCAGAGAACTGTCTCATTCAAGAGTTTGCGTGTGCCGGGTCCAGGGAGCGTCCCGTGTGCACTATCTCTTATTTGTCCAGAGAGCATATTTCCAAAGCTGGGCCCTAGGGACACGGGGACCATGGACACACAGCGCTTGTTTCTAGTGAGATAAGTCCTGGCTTGTTATCAGGGTGCAGGGATCAAACTGAAAAGCCCTTAGCAATCTTCTGAGTGAGACAGGATCCAAGAGTGATGGTGGTAATGGCCGCAGCGATAAGCACCGTCTCTCTAGCCTGTCCACAAAGCATTCTTAATGGAGACTCCACAAGCATAGCCTTCCCTTCAAAGCACTCCCAGGGGCCACAGACAAGGGACATCTGTAAACATCTTGCTTCATTTTGGTGGCGTAGACAGAATGTAGGCAGGTGCTAGCAGACAGGGAGTGAGGACATCTCCTATGTCTGCACACCTCAGGAAACACAAACCCTAGGGGTGTTACACTATAGGGGGAAAGACCCCTGCACACCTCCTGGCTGTGCGGGTCCCTCATAGCCCATGCTGATGTCCCCTAGTCATACTGCCGAGTCTCAAGAGACGACTATGGCATGTGAGCTGACGACAGCTCAGTGAGAGAGTAGCAGTTTTTTTAAAAGTATTTTTTATTATGTTTTAATTCATTTAGTGTGTGTGTGTGTGTGTGTGTGTGTGTGTGTGTGTGTGTGTGTGTAAGAGTGTGCACACCTGCCTTAGCATATATGTGGAGGTTGGAAGACAACTTGCAGGAGTCAGTTCTCTCCTGCCACCAGTGGACCCCAGGGGTGGAACAGCTTCTTCTTCTCCTTCTTCTTCTTCTCCTTCTCCTTCTCCTTCTCCTTCTCCTTCTCCTTCTCCTTCTCCTTCTCCTTCTCCTTCTCCTTCTCCTTCTCCTTCTCCTTCTCCTTCTCCTTCTCCTTCTCCTTCTCCTTCTTCTTCTTCTTCTTCTTCTTCTTCTTCTTCTTCTTCTCCTTCCTCCTCCTCTTCCTCCTCTTCCTCCTCCTCCTCCTCCTTTTTTGTGGCTCTCAAACACCAATTCCTTAAACATTTAAACAAATGTTTTGCCTGCGTGTATGTATGTGTGCCATGTGTGTGCCTGGTACCTGCAGTTTAGAAGAGGGGTGTTGGGTGCCCTGGAGCTGGAGTTACAGATGGTTGTGAGGCATCGTGTGGGTGCTTGGACCGGAACCTGAGTTCTCAGCAAGTGCTTTTAATCACTGAGCCTTCTCTTCCAGCCCCATACCAGTTCTCTGGACAACTCAGAAATAAGCATAGCGGTGCATACCTGAAATAGCAGCACTTAGGTTGAGGCAGGAGGATTGCCTTTGGTTTGAGACCAACCTGGATTACTAGTAATAACTTCAACACACACACACACACACGCACACACACGCACACACGCACACGCACACACACACGCACACACACACACACACACACACACACACACGACTTAGGAGCAGGTGATTTGACTTTAAAGTAACTAAAATTGGATGGAAATCATGGCTAAGTTTCTATTGAATGGAAAATGCTTATATGTGGACTCCCTCCTTCTGGTTATAAGCTATCTATTCTATTCTAGAATTGCTTAATGGGGATGCCCATAATTTATTTTTTCCCCTGTAACACCCAATGAACCTGATACAACTGAGGGTCCAGTCACAGAACAAGAACAGTGGGAGTGCGGTGGCAGCTGAGGGGATTCAGAACACTCTGCATTCACCTTTGGTCCTTGTGACTTCAGCAAGAGCTAGCTCTGCTCCTGTCTCTACTTGGGAGGACATTTAGAGATCCGCTCCCATGCCCTTGCCTGCAGGCTCGCCTAGCTTGTCCTTTGGTGGGGGGGAACCACTAACTCCCAGCAGATTCCCTCCCTGCCTAACCCTCCACCAAACCCATCCAGGATTCCATGGTCCAAGGCCAGCCCCTGCCCCTTGTGGTTCGGTAATGTGTGCCAAAGCTCTGCTGATCAAAAGAACAACAGCAGCTAGCTCTGGATACCCTCACCCCCACTCAGCACTTGTGTCCTCAATCTTTAGCTGTGGGTGTCATGGGCCAAGAGCACCTCGACAGTGTAATTTTCTGCTGGCTAGATACACAGACAAAGGTGGGGTTACCCCTGAGGTCCATGGAGGACTGGAGGGCCGGAAGCTATCCAGTCCTGCTGGGGGTGGGGAGAAGCCAGAGGACCAAGTGGCCCTATCTTCTCCATGAAGATACCTCAGCTGGATGGAATTTGTCTATATTTAGCAGGTGGCTAGCAGGAGGCTGATAAGCAGAGCTGGGGAGGGGGCAGTCCTCATAAATAGTGGGAACACAGGACACTGTTCAGTCCCTCCTTGGGTGGCCTGCTTGGTGTCTGGTGTGACTATTCTCAAGATGCCTGAGCCAGGGAAGAAACCAGGTAGCTCCACATAAGGGTTTGGGTCGGGACCTGGGGCAGTGGTACACACGACTTATGGGCAGGGTTAGGTACTGGTATAGGATGAGGCCTGTGGGATCCAGGAAGGGACAGGATGGTCCTCTTTGGGCTTTGTCTGATTTTCTGCTTCTTTTCTCATCCCTCTAACGAGATCAAGGATAAACTTGGTGTCAGGGCCACTGAGAGATGACTTCACTAAGTCAGGAAGAATCCAGGGTCAACAGCCCATTCTGTCTGGACCTGTATTTTCTTCTTCAGCCAGGGTCCTCGATTCAAGGAGCTCAAATTTAGATTCCAGTGTAACCAGCTCGCTGAGTCCCTGAGCTCAGTTTCTAAATGTACTGAGTATGAGGGGGTAGCGACCCTTTCCAGCTCTGAGTGTCTGCCACATGAGCCGGAAACCCTAGGGTACTCACATGAGGCCTGACTCCAGATGGGGGGGCAGTGCCTCTCTTCTCTGGAATAGAACAGGCAAGCAAAGGACAAAGACTGTAGCCAAAGACCTGGGCCAGGCCTATGCACTTGCAGAGGTCATGGGGTCAGGGATCCAACCCCAGCCCCCAGGTCCCAGGCCCCTGCTGCTCCTGGCTAGCCTTATCTCAGTTGGTCATTCTTAGTCTGAAGCCCTTAGAGGACAAATTTAGCTATATCCCAAGTAGGCAGAGTGCTGGGGCCCTTGCCAAGGGTTCCACAATGGGAGGGGAGACTGGGCTACCACTGGTGTTCCCAAGCAGTAGGGTAGGAACGTCTTATATGGTGGTAGGGACAACAGCCTGGGCTCTTTTCATCTGTCATTAACCTCACCCCACCTGAGACATAAATATGGCTGCACCTACCCCATAGAACTGTTGAAGTATTAAACAAGAAGCTGGGGATGTGCTTACTACAAAGTCTTCTTGAAGAAGGGTGTCAGGGATGGGGTACCAGGGAGCCTAGCTCCTGCAAATTCCATCTGGCTCTTCAGTGTCAGCCTTCAACAAGAAGCCGAGGTCAGCGGAGGTGACCGCCGGCAGTGCTGCCGTGTTCGAGGCTGAGACGGAGCGGTCAGGCATGAAGGTGCGGTGGCAGCGGGATGGCAGCGACATCACCGCCAATGACAAGTATGGTTTAGCAGCAGAGGGCAAGCGGCACATGCTGACAGTGCGGGATGTGAGCTCTGATGACCAGGGTTCCTATGCGGTCATTGCAGGCTCCTCAAAGGTCAAGTTTGATCTCAAGGTCACAGAGCCAGGTAAGAGCTTGCTGACCTCGCCCCAGGGCCCTGAACAGGGTGTGGCCTCTGGGCATTGGCAATGCTGTAAGCCAGAAATGCCCGTTCTGCTCTTCTGCTCCAAGATCTCTCTAAGCATTAGTTGTGGCTGCAGCTCTTTCTGCACTGTAGAGATGGGAACCCTGAGTGGTATTCTAGGAAGGGTCCACTCCCATAGCAGACCCGGAGCCTGGTCACCCAGATAAGGACTTGGCTAGCTGTATGTGTTAGTGGGGAAATCCTAAGAGCTTGGTGGTGATGGTGCTGGGTCAAGGCCAGAGGCCGGAAAGGGACAACAGATGGACCACAGAGCTGCTCAGAGCAGAAATCTGGACATGGGACAGGTGGACCGTGAGGGCTAGAGGACAAGAAGCAGGCTGGCTCCTCTTCTTGGAGCGAGGCCAGTGGCTGAAAGAGCCTGGGACACTGCTGTACAAGGGAAATGTATCTTAGGTGGGACATAGGTCTGATGTCCAATGTGATGTCCGAGTGGGGGGGGGCTCTAACTAGGAACTGTTCCATGACTCCACCTCAGCCCCTCCAGAGAAGGCAGAATCTGAAGTTGCTCCAACCACTTTGGAGGCTCCAGAAGCCCCCAAAGAAGTCCCTGCTCCAGCCACTGAGTTGGAAGAAAGTGTCTCAATTCCTGAAGGTAAAGAGGGCTGGACAGCGAGGGTCAATGGATGGGGAATATCCCAGGACAGACCTCAAAAGCCTTCTTTTCAGGGTCAGTCTCGATAACCCAGGATGGTTCAGCCGCAGAGCATCAGGGAGCCCCTGATGACCCTATTGGCCTCTTTCTGATGCGACCACAGGATGGTGAGGTGACCATGGGTAAGTGGGAGCTTCTGTGCTCAGGGTTAGGGGAAAGGGAGCCCCAGAGGACCAAAGTCAGAGAAAGCACCTTTATCTTGCAGGCGGCAGCATTGTCTTCTCAGCCCGAGTGGCTGGGGCCAGCCTCCTGAAGCCGCCTGTGGTCAAGTGGTTCAAGGGCAAGTGGGTAGACCTGAGCAGTAAGGTGGGCCAGCACCTGCAGCTGCACGACAGCTACGACAGAGCCAGCAAGGTGGGATGCCTGGCCAGGGGTCAGGGGTCAGGGGTCAGGGGTCAGGGGAGCCAGGGAGTACAGGCATGAGGAAGCTGGGAGACTGGGAAGCAGAGCAGAGCTGAAATGTTCAGCCATACCAGCTGCACACTGCACAAAACAGCTCCTAAGTGGAGCCATCTGCTTAGACTTCTATCACCTGTCATGTTCCAGTAAGAGCCTGTCATGTGACAGCAAGAGCCTGTCATGTGCCATCAAGAGCCCATCATGTTTTGTTTTGTTTTGTTTTTGATTTTTCGAGGCAGGGTTTCTCTATGTAACCCTGGCTGTCCTGGAACTCACTCTGTAGACCAGGCTGGCCTCGAACTCAAAAATCCGCCTGCCTCTGCCTCCCAAGTGCTGGGATTAAAGGAGTGTGCCACCACTGCCTGGCCCATCATGGGTCTTGAAAGGTGGATCCTTTCTGTAAATTATAGAAGTGCTCTGTATGTGTCAGCCCTGAGAAGTAAGGTCTGCAGGCTTCGCCATGCCCATTCTCTTTAGGGACGCAGGGCCTCTCCTGTCCCAAACTTCCTTCATCTTCCTGCCCACAGGTCTACTTGTTTGAGTTGCATATTACAGATGCTCAGACCACTTCTGCTGGGGGCTACCGCTGTGAGGTGTCTACCAAGGACAAATTTGACAGCTGCAACTTCAACCTCACTGTCCATGGTGAGGGATGTCCTGGGGTCTCATCTGGTCTTGTGGTCTTCATGGGTCCTGGTCCCCTGGGCTTGTCTCTATCTCACAACTAAAGAGGGTGACTCACTATGGCCAGATGCCAGTGCTGATCACCCGAGGTGTGAACGAAACACATGCTTTCAGGAGAATCGTGGGAGCAAGTTGAGGGTGGGATGCTGTTTCTGTGTCCCTGCCTCACACAGTTTGACGGTGAGCTGGGAGGTGAGGGGGAAGCAGCCCATGGTGGAGACTGGGATGAGAAACTGCTCAGACACTCTAAATATGAATCCTGGGAGAAGCTGAGAAGATGGAGTCTTGTGCCCCCACCCCCCTGAGGTCACCTCCACCACTACATTCTCGTTGTACACAGAGGCCATTGGTTCTGGAGACCTGGACCTCAGATCAGCTTTCCGACGCACGTGAGTGGCTCTCTTTCCTCAGGAATGAGGGTGGGGGAGAGGCCAGTGTGATGGGCTGAGGGCCCTTGAAGTTTTAGAAAGACGTATGTGGGGGGGGGGGGTCCAAGCTAAAGTCTGTGAGGGGCAAGGGCAAGCTCCCAGTCACTGAGAAACTGTCTAACTCCTGCAGGAGCCTGGTGGGAGCAGGCCGGAGAACCAGGTACCCTCCCTGTCCTCTGTCCATCTATCCCATCATAGAGATGGGTGGGAGCCCCACCTGGCTGCACCCCTTCCTCCTACCCCACTCCATCACCTAAGCCCCTGCTAGCTCTTCAGAGAAGCCTCATGGGGTCTCTCTCTTCAGCGACAGCCATGAAGATGCTGGGACTCTGGACTTTAGTTCCCTGTTGAAGAAGAGGTGAGTCCTTGGGTCACATCTTCCAGGGCAGAGAGTAAGACATGGCATTGAGCTTTCCAAACTGTGTGGCCCTGAACAGAATGAGGCACTTCTCTGAGCCGGTTTCCTTATCAAGTGGGAATCTTGTCCCAGTGTGGACAAGAGTCGTATCTTATTAACCATCCTCAGTGCGCCCCTCAAAACCTCATGTTGAATCTACTGTAGACCATTTCCACAGATTCTGAAAGCTCCAAGAAGTAGGAAGAGGGTCCCCAAAGCTGTAGCAGTAAGGACCTAGGCCAGCCCTTGACTTCATTTCTTTTTCTGTCCTTTCTTTCCCTCTCTCTCCGTCTTCCCTTCATGGCTACTGCTGCTGCTCCTGCCCAGAGAGTAAGGCATGGGGCTGGGAGGCTCTGGGTCTTGCAAGGATGTTAGCTTTGGGGATGTGCACCCTTTCTGCTGGGGTTTGGTGAAACTCACACACACCAGGGTGACATTCTCGAGGCTTGGAATGGCTCTGACTCTGTCTGGTATTATGAAGAATGAGACTCCTGCCCTGAAAAGTAGGGGCACTGTATGGGGAAGAGGGAACAGGTGAAGGCCCTGGGAAGGGTCCCGGTCTTGGCAGGGAGGTGTCCAGACTTCTAATATGTGTTTGTCCTTTTCCCTCATCTGGAGCAGCAGTTTCCGGAGGTGAGTTGAGGCTGAACCCTCTTCAACACCCTGAGCCAAGAGCCCTTCCTAGTTCAACACCCAAGACTCCTAGACTGAAAAGGGAGGGGAGAGGAGGGAAGGGGAGGGAAGGGGAGGGGAGGGAAAGGGGAGGGAAGGGGAGGGGAGGGAAAGGGGAGGGAGAAGGAAGGGGACAGAGGCAGGGCTTCATCCTGTGTCCCGGAGAGGACAAAAAGGGACTGCCTTGAGCTTCCCAGTGGGCTGTGGGACACAGGGACTCAAAGCTGGAGACACCTGCTGAAGAAGACGTGTGGGAGATCCTGAGACAGGCGCCTCCGTCAGAATATGAGCGCATCGCCTTCCAGCACGGAGTCACAGACCTGAGAGGCATGCTAAAGAGGCTCAAGGGCATGAAGCACGATGAAAAGAAGAGCACAGGTTAGCCCTTCCCACACTAGGGAAAGCAGAAGGCACCAGCGAGCTCCCAACAATGGAGCCGGACTGGAAAGCAACACACAAAAACCTGTAGTATGGGCAGAGGGAGCCTCTGGGGGCAAGACAAGCAGCGGTAGTAAAAAGAACAATTAAAAAAAGAAAAAGTTCAGCAAGGCACTGCATGTTCTACATAATTGCCTAGTTAATTCTCCCAACAGCACTGCCAAACAGGGGGTCGTATCAGTTCACTTTTACAAGTGAGGAGACAGAGGCACAGAGACCTCAGGAACTAGCTCAAAGCCCCACTGCTGTCTTCAGGCCCAGCCTGAGTATTTGTGGGCTTCTACACAGCCCTTCAGCTACAAAGCTGTTTCTACCAACATGGCTGCAAGGGGAGGCATTGTTGTGAGGTGGCCCTGGGCTCTAGACTCCTCCATACCACACATTGGTGGGTTTGTGGCCTTGGGTCACCCGCCTAAGCCCTGTTCTATCTCTCCAACCTGATACCCATGACAATGGCCTGGAGAACTGGGTGGTACGGCGCTAAGGGGGGGGGGGCGTGGAGCTGGCAGAGATGCTACGGTGAGCTTGGCATTACCAAGAGGAACATACCTAGTTCTCACAACAAGCTTCTATCATGCCGGATGCCTCTAGCCCTGCCCAAGAGCTGAGCAGTTAGAAAGAACTTCAAGGAAGACAAAGCAAAGATAGACAGAGATGAGAAGACAGGGACATTATGGAAACCCAGAGGGTGTGTCGGGGATATGCAGCAGGGGGAGGAAGATGCAGGCACCTACAGTAGCTGCTGTAGTTGTGCTTGGGGGAAGGGTGTGGGCATTGGGGGTGGCTGGGCTGAGTTGTGGGGTTCAGCCTTTCAGAAGAAGCTGGAGCCTGCCTACCAGGTAAACAAGGGCCACAAGATCCGGCTTACTGTGGAACTGGCTGATCCGGACGCCGAAGTCAAGTGGCTTAAGAATGGACAAGAGATCCAGATGAGTGGCAGGTGTGGCAGAGGTGGGGCAGAGTCCTGGGGTTAATGGAGAGTTGTAGTACCCTGTATATTTCTGTGAGATTGCTCTGTCTCTCTGACTCTGGCTCCCAGTCCCTGTTTGTCTCTTCCCCCATCTTTGGAATTTAATTCCAGGTCATTTAACGTAACCAATTTCTCTCTCTCTCTCTCTCTCTCTCTCTCTCTCTCTCATATATATATATATATATATATATATATATATATATATATATATATATATCACTTCCTTCTGTGTGGAACACGGCAATGGCCTCTTCTGTTTCATAGCAAGTAAGTCTCCTCCCTGGCACTTGAAGCAGCCATGGGGTTGGTGAAGGGCACCAAGCCCAGGAGGGGCATCCGTGCCCTCCTGATACGCTGCTGTGCCCTGCCCAGGTACATCTTCGAGTCGGTCGGCGCCAAGCGCACCCTGACCATCAGCCAGTGCTCACTGGCTGACGACGCAGCCTACCAGTGTGTGGTGGGGGGCGAGAAGTGCAGCACGGAGCTCTTTGTCAAAGGTGGGCCAGGGACCGGGGAACCCTGGGAGGAAAAGAGGCCACAGGGGACCAGCTCTCATGTCACTCCTCCCTGAACAGAGCCCCCGGTGCTGATCACTCGGTCCCTGGAAGACCAGCTGGTTATGGTGGGTCAGCGGGTGGAGTTTGAGTGTGAGGTCTCAGAAGAAGGAGCCCAAGTCAAATGGTGAGGGCCGGAGCGTGGGGGTGTGAGATGGGGCTGGAGAGGGGGACATCTATCTGCCCAGAGGAGACACTGTCCCATGTCTTGCCAGGCTGAAGGACGGGGTTGAGCTGACTCGTGAGGAGACCTTCAAATACCGGTTCAAGAAAGATGGGCAGAAACACCACTTGATCATCAATGAAGCGACCCTGGAAGATGCAGGACACTATGCAGTACGCACAAGCGGGGGCCAGTCACTGGCCGAGCTCATTGTGCAAGGTGAGGGCCCCTAGCCCGAGCCTGGCTGGCCACATGGAAGGAGCAGGCTTTGGGCTAGTGTTTGATACCCTGACCTCGTCTTCCTATCTGTAAGATAGGTGTGCTGAAGTGTACCCTGCAGAGAATGTTAGGAGGGTCACCCCCTGAACCTGAGTTTCCTGTATGACTATAATATCAAGACACACATGTGTGTCCCGTAACTGCACATACCTAACCAGAGGCCTGCATACCATTACCCGAGAGCCCACATGTCCCCACAGAGGTCCACAGTACATTCCCCCGGAGCTCACAGGCTCTGCCCATCCCCCAGAGAAGAAGCTGGAGGTATACCAAAGCATCGCGGACCTGTCGGTGGGAGCCAAGGACCAGGCTGTGTTTAAGTGTGAGGTTTCAGATGAGAATGTACGTGGCGTGTGGCTGAAGAATGGGAAGGAGTTGGTGCCTGACAACCGCATAAAGGTGTCCCATATTGGCCGGTGAGTGAAAAAGAGTCAGGTTAAGGAGGGAGGGATGACTCATGAAGGGAAGAGAGAAAGAGAGAGGAAGAGAACGTTAGACAGACATGGGAGGAATCAAATGGGAGTCACCTAAGACAAAAGGCAGAGATACAGAGGCAAAGGGTTTGGGAGACACGAAGGTGAGGTACCCTGCCATTCCCCAATCCGAGCAGTGGCAGTAGGCCCCTGAGGAGGTGGCACTGGCTCATCCCAGAGCCTTTGGGGCCGTGCTGGGCTCCAGTTGGCAGAGATTTCCTAGATCAGTGTTTGCCTGTCTCCGAGGTCCCTGACATGGGGTTGTCCCCTGTCTGCACTGCTGACCTCAGAAAACACACAAGGGAGCTGGAAAACACAAAATTTGATAAAGAAGCCACAGTTTAAAATATAAGAGACACTAAGGAGCTAGGGTAAGGCACAGCTCCCTGAAGTTGGGGGTGGATGGAGAGGCCAGGGCTGTGAGCTCAGTTACCACTGCTCTTCCAGGGTCCACAAACTGACCATTGACGATGTCACACCTGCCGACGAAGCTGACTACAGCTTTGTGCCTGAAGGGTTTGCTTGCAACCTGTCTGCCAAACTCCACTTCATGGGTGAGCTAGCACTGTGTGTGTGTGTGTGTATGTGTGTATATGTGTATGTATGTATGTATATGTGTGTATGTGTGTGTATATGTGTATGTATGTATTATGTATATGTGTGTATGTGTGTGTATGTGTGTGTATTTGTGTGTATGTGTGTGTATGTATGTATGTATGTGTGTATATGTGTGTGTGTGTGTTTTGGGGACATGGCCAGGATGTCTATGGCTTGGTCCTTCCCTTCCCTTAATGTTCCTTGCTTTCCTTCTCTTTCAGAGGTCAAGATTGACTTTGTGCCTAGGCAGGGTGAGTCTTGGGAACCATTTGTGTCACCTCAGCCTTTTCTCCTACCCCCACATCCCATTCCAACCCTAACTCCCTCCCACTCCAGACACAGGGATGACAAAGGTCTGAGAATAGGACCTAAGACCCCTGTCTTAGTTAGGGCTTCTATGGCTGTAAGGAAACACTGTGACTAAAAAGCAAGTTGAGGAGGAAAGGGTTTATTTGGCTTACACTTCCACATTGTAGGCCACCACAGAAGGAAGCCAGGACAGGAATTCAAACAGAACAGGAACCTGGAGGCAGGAGCTGTTACAGAGGCTGTGGGGTGCTGCTTGTTGGCTTGCTCCTCATGGCTTTCACGGCCTGTTTCTTATAGAATGTAGGACCACCAGCCCAGGGGCAGCACCATGCTCTCCATAGCAATCACTAAGGAGACACTCTACTGACTAGCCCGCAGCCTGATCTTATGGAGGCATTTTCTCAGTAGAGGTCTCCTCCTCTCCGATGATTAGAGTTTATGTCAAGTTGACATAAATCTAGCCAGCACAGCCTAGCTACACCACCTATGACCACAGGCTCATTTGTAATCTCTCTGGCCTTGAATTCTTTGTGTGGGCACATGTTCATGTTCGTGCAGGTAAATTAATGCACAAGCACACTTGTGTGAGTGTAGACTCGTCCTTGTTATTCCTGGACACTGTCCAGGAATAACACTGTGGGGCTCTCGCTGGGACCTGGGGCTCGTTCATTCGGTGAGAAGAGGTGACTACTGAGTGGGCCCCAGGGATCACCTGTCTCCACCCCTCCAGTGCTGGGGTTATTACGTGCACATCTGGCTTTTCTATGTGGGTTCTGGGCATGAAACTCAAGTCTAATTTTGCCAGCTGAGCCATCTCTTCTGGCCCTGATTTATTCAGGTTTAAAATGAAAGGGGACAGTGTGTACTTCACAGGGATATTGTCACCACTATGAGATGTTAGCATACCTCTCCTCTCCTTTCCTCCTCCTCCTCCTCCCTCCTGCCTTCCTTGCCTCTTTCTGCCTCTCTGTCTGTCACTATCTCTGTCTCTTTCTCTCTATCTCTTTGTTTCTCTCTCTCTCTCTTTCCTTCCCTGAGACAGGATTTCTCTGTGTAGCCCTGGCTGTCCTGGAACTCCCTCTGTAGACAGACTGGCCTTGAACTAGGAGATCTGCTTGCCTCTGCCTCCCAAATGCAGGGGTCAAAGGTCTGCACCACCACTGCCAGTGCCTTTTTTTCTTTGATAAGATTTAATCAGGCATTTCAGAATCCTAACTTTAGCATACTAACTCAAGCTAGGGCTTTCTCCAGCTCTGTGCTGTCCAAAGTGGGCTCACTCTACATTATCAACCATGTAAGTAAATCTTCATGGTGAAGTATATTTGGAAGCACTGAACACCAATCACCTGGTGTCCTGGGTTGATGTGTTGATGCCCCTCCACCCCCACACCCCAAAGAATCTTGTGGTAATGACTTCCTTATACCTGTCTAACACAAGCTTTCCTGACTTGTGTGCCCCCTTTTTTTCTAGTAGGATATCTGGTGTTCCCCCAGACATAGTGGGTGAGATGTGATAATTGGTGACCAGACTGTTAGAGACTTCCCAAAGAACTTCCTAGGCACGATGGAAGGTTCTAGATCTTGTTTGGGTTGGTAGTCACACAGGTGTGTATGTTTATTCAGAATCTCGAGACTGGGCAAGTGAAAAAGCTTAGAGAGGAAGTGGCACTTGTCACACAAGCCTGGGACCTGGGTTCAATCTCCAGAGGTCACAGGAGGGTGGAAGGAGGAAACCAACTCTACGGCATTGTCCTCTGGCCACGTGCATGCTACGGCATGCCCCACCAACCTGCCATGTGTGCAGGCCTAACGACACAGGAATGGTCGTAATGGTGGGCACCACACTGAGGGTGGGTTTGTTCTTCATGCCTTGCCATGCCTAGACCATGCCTAGACCATGCTGTAGACCATGCCTAGACCATGCCTAGACCATGCCTAGACCATGCCTAGACCATGCTGTAGACCATGCATAGTTAATGGGAGGCTGAGGCAGCAAGACTTAAGAGTTTGAGGCTAGCCTGGGCTAAACTAGTGAGACCCTGTCTTTAGTTTTGTTTCTTGCTTTTGTTTCTTGTTTCCTTTCGGAGACAAGGTCCCTCTAGATGGTTCTGGCTGTCCTGGAGCTCACTCAGTAGACCAGGCTATCATAGCTCACAGAGGTGCACTGGCCTTTGCTTCCTGAGTGCTGGGACTAAAGGCTTACATCACCATGCTTGGCTGAGACCCAAGAAAATCCTGCAGGACTCTCTATGCTGAAACTTGGACTTTTTATTGTATATAAATTATACCCAGGTGAAATTGATAAAAACCAACCATCAGGAACATGAGCTCCCAGCACCCACCAAGCGACCTCTGCACCTCCTCTGCCACATTTGTAGGCCCCCCTTTCTCTGAACTGTACTCCTCCATACAGAACCTCCCAAGATCCACTTGGACTGTCCCGGCAGCACACCAGACACCATTGTGGTTGTTGCTGGGAACAAGTTACGCCTGGATGTACCTATTTCTGGGGACCCTGCTCCCACTGTGGTCTGGCAGAAGACTGCAACACAGGTACTGTAGTTTCCCCTCCCCACAGTTTGCCTTCCTGTACAATGGGTGGATGGGGCAGATGAGGGCGAAGCTTTGCGCTCATCCTGAAGGCATAAGCTCTACTCAGCTTAAGCACAGAGGTCCTGCACTGGCCAGAAGACAGAGCAAGGTGGTGGAAAGGAACGCTGACTCAGCACCCCTAACCCTAATTCCAGTCCGTTTTGTTCCTAGGGGAAGAAGGCCTCAGCTGGACCACGCCCTGATGCCCCAGAAGATGCCAGTGCTGATGAGGAGTGGGTGTTTGATAAGAAGGTAAGATTGAGGTTGGGTTGTGGCTCGTGGTCTTCACTCTTCCCTATGCAGCCATGCCATATCCACCCTAAGTAAAGACCTGTCAGGCTCGATCATGGTACAGAGGGACGGAACTGACAAGCCCTTCGACAGGGTGTTGGTGTCCTTGACTTTGCTAGGAAGTCATTGGAATTAAAATGATCCCTGCCTCATCCTCATTCCTCCCACTTTTTCTTTTTATTCATATATATATATATATATATATATATATATATATATATATATATGTATTTGTATATATTGGTTTTTTCGAGACAGGGGTTTCTCTGTGTAGCCCTGGCTGTCCTGGAACTCACTTTGTAGACCAGGCTGGCCTCGAACTCAGAAATCTGCCTGTCTCTGCCTCCCAAGTGCTGGGATTAAAGGCGTACGCCACCACCGCCCGGCATATCTTTTATTCTTGAGAATTTAATACACGTATACAATGAAATATGAGCATACCCACCATTGTATCCCTCCCACTTCCATTAACCCCCTTCCCAACCCCTTTCCCTCTCTTCTTCTGGACAGAGTCTCACTATGCAGCTGTGGCTGCCCTGTAGACCAGGCTGGCCTCTGCCTCAGGGGTGCTCTGTTTTTTATGTTTTTCTCTAACCCACTAAGTTCAATAGTGCTGAAAATGCACACACGCATGAGCAGGGACCACCGCTGGAGCGTGGTCAGCCTACCCCTGCCCTCCCCAGCAGTTATGACCAGCCAACGTTGCCCCAGTGCAGGGTGGGACCTGGAGAGCACTTCCTTGGCTACCTCCAATGTCTGGCTGGCTTTAACAAGTGCCGGCAAGTAAGCACCGCTGCTGAATGGCTACAGCTGAGCCACAGCCAGAAGACGGCATTTCTCGGCACTCCTCCCTATCCTTTTGCTCCTACCTCCTTCATATCTCGTATGCCAAAATGTTCCCCGAGCCTGTGGGGGGGGGGGCAGTGGGCTTGGTCGAGATATGTGACTTAGGGCTGGACATTCCATCTCTCACTCTCAGCACTGACTTCTACGCGTCGCTGTCTTGACTGCTTGCTGCTCCAAAAGAAGCTTGAGACCAGCCAGGTCTATGGAGCAGGAAATCAATAAGAAGGCAACTTGACAACATGACCATTAAGCAAAATAATAGTGGTAATAGTGGCAGGGTCAATCAACTCCAGGGCCTGTGACCTCCTCAGCCATGGGCTTTTGAGCAGGGTTACAGAACCAGGCATGGCAGTCCTCTCCTTGGGACAGGCTTAGATCCTAACAGAGGGCAGTACTTATCCCATAACAGTTGTGCCAGTGCACCCGTGGACACTTGCTTGGCAGGTTGGTGTCTTGACATGCAGGGTCCAGTGCTGGGGAAGACCTTTCATCTCCAACAACCCGCTTAGCACCTCTGGCTCTCTGAAAGCTAGCCAGCAGGGAGAATACTTCCTCGCTGATTTTAGATTGAGTGCCTCTAGAGCTGACCTTGGCTGTGTGCGGGTGGGTTCCCTGGCACTCTGCAGCAAAGGCCCGGTTCTGCCTTTCTCCTCTGTGTCGCTGCTGGCTCTTCTGAGGGTCTGAATATCTGTGGTCTTTCTGTAGCTTTGTGGGGTTCACATTCTTTCCACTTGACAGATAGGAAAACTGACGTACACAGAGGGTAAGTTCCATGACAAAACTAGACTAGCGTCTGAGTCTTTTGCCTGTGTCTTGGCTATGGTGTCACATTGAAATTTTTTGAACTAGTCACTTAACCGTTTCCACCCAGGCTGTGTCCTGCCCCCCACTCCCCACAGACCCTGAACAGAACTTCCCTCTCAGTGAAGGGCTGATGGCAACCGTGGAGGCTCCGACGGGCCCTGTCCTCAACTCTCTCTCCCTTTCAGCTATTGTGTGAGACTGAGGGCCGGGTCCGGGTGGAGACCACCAAAGACCGCAGCATCTTCACAGTCGAAGGGGCGGAGAAGGAAGATGAAGGTGTCTACACTGTCACAGTCAAGAACCCCGTGGGAGAGGACCAGGTCAACCTCACAGTCAAGGTCATCGGTGAGGCAACCCGAGCTCCAAGCTGGGGAGCACAGGACATCACCAGGGAGGGCTCACTCACTCACTCACTCACTCACTCACTCACTCACTCACTCATTCAGTTACCCAGCAATGGTCACAGGGATACTCTAGAGCTGGCAATGGTGGTGACTGGGACTGCCTGAGAGGAGTCCTGCAAGGAGATGGGTGTGTAGAAATGTCACTGTTTGTGAAACTGACAGTTCTCTGGGAGAAATGAGCATGGGACAATCACTGTGTCCTGGAGGGCTGGGTGGGGTGGGGTGGATGTAGACCGTTGGACCTGGGACACGAATGCATGAGGTGAAAGTGAACAGTGAGGGGGGGGGGCATAAGTGTGGATGGGGCATGGGGTATGGTAAGGTAATCGGGGTCTAGATTGCTTGGAGTCTGGTGCTGGTGGTGAAGAGATGGGTGAGCAGTGCTGTGGGACTCTGAGTTGGACATAGCTGATGTGGTTCCTCTTCCCCATCAAGATGTCCCAGATGCTCCTGCGGCCCCTAAGATCAGCAACGTGGGCGAGGACTCCTGCACCGTGCTGTGGGAACCGCCTGCCTATGACGGCGGGCAGCCAGTCCTGGGTGAGTGCCAAGGCACTGGGGATAGCCAAGGGCAGCTGTCACCTGAGTGACCAGGCACAGACCCGACTTCTCTTCTCCTCTCTCAGGATACATCCTGGAGCGCAAGAAGAAAAAGAGCTACAGATGGATGAGACTCAACTTTGATCTGCTGCGGGGGCTGAGCCACGAGGCCAGGCGCATGATCGAGGGTGTGGCCTATGAGATGCGAGTCTACGCAGTCAATGCTGTGGGGATGTCCAGGCCCAGCCCCGCCTCCCAGCCCTTCATGCCTATCGGTGAACCTGCCAGATCCCCAGAATGCAGGGACCAAGGGGGTGGATGGTTGCAGTCTCTTAGCCTGCCGAAGGCCTCTGCACCAGGGCTTTGCACTCGGTCTCTAGTGCTGGGGGGGAGGGGGGGACTGCCTTGCATTACACATGAGGAAGCTCAGGCTGGTCGGGTTACCTCGCTGGTAGAATGGACATCCTAGTGAACACTAGTTACATCCCTCCTGGATTTGAGACAGGATTTCATTTATGTAGCCCTGGCTGGCGTGGAACTCTCTATGTAGACCAGGCTGGCCTCAGACTCACAGAGATCCACTTTCCTCTGCCTTCTGAGTGCTGGGATTAAAAGCATGTGCTATCCTCTCAGAGGCCACAAGGGGCATCAGATCCCCTGGAATTGGAGTTACAAGAGCTTGTGAGCCACCAGGTGGGTGCTGGGAAGATCCCGGAGTCCCCTGCAAGAGAAATAAATCTCTAAAACAGATGAGTCATAGCATTAGCCACCAGCCTTCCCTTTGTTAAGGAACTAACTTTTGGGTTGTATAACTCATCTAATCATACGTTGGCAGGAAGTTCCCCTCGCTTCTGGGTTTTGGCTTTCTCCTACACTTCCAGCATTCCCTACACTGACAAGCAAGTCCTTTCTGAATCCTTGTGTTCTCTTGGTTTCTTTCCTCTTTTGTGAGTGAGTCGCTGTTTTGAATCAGCTCTTGGTTCATAAGTCAATCCAGAGACATGTCTTTAAATGCAGATCAAATATTCCTGGAGGTGCCTTGGAGGCCAGCAGAAGGGAAGTCCTTCCTATGAGATCAGCAGACAACTGAGGTCCTGGTCACCCATGGCAGCTTCCCTGCATGGTACAGGCTCACTCAGACCCTCTTTGTCTCTGTCCAGGGCCCCCTGGTGAACCAACCCACTTGGCTGTGGAGGATGTGTCAGACACCACTGTCTCACTCAAATGGCGGCCCCCAGAGCGCGTGGGAGCCGGTGGCCTGGACGGATACAGTGTGGAGTACTGCCAGGAGGGATGTGAGTACTCCACCCAGGGCCAGCCCTCAGGTGCTAGCAAGGTAAGGTGTGATTTTGACTCATTTATGCCCGCACCCAGGCTCCGAGTGGACACCTGCTCTGCAGGGGCTGACAGAGCGCACGTCACTGCTGGTGAAGGACCTACCCACTGGGGCACGGCTGCTGTTCCGAGTACGGGCACACAATGTGGCCGGTCCTGGAGGCCCTATCGTCACCAAGGAGCCTGTGACAGTGCAGGAGATACTGCGTGAGTGCCCTTCTGCTAAAAGGCCTGCCACTGGCCACCCTTTGCCAATCAAGACAGGCCGGGGACATGGGCTTTAGTAGGCAAGCACAGGAGCAGGGGCAGGGGCAGGGGCAGGGGCAGGGGCAGGGGCAGGAAGGGCCAGGGCCTTCATCTATGCCTTGGGCTCTCTTGGTTCAGTTCCTAGTTCTGGAACAGGCACTCCAGCACATAGGTATTGTCCTCAGAACTGAACAGTGAGGCTTTTTGGAGCCATTTAGGGTCCTCTGGGATACATTTCCCATTCTTCTGTTGGTCTTTGTTGTTGTTGTTTGAGACAGGGTCTCTCTACATAGTCCTGGCTGTTCTGGAACTATGTAGACCAGGCTAGCCTCAAGCTTTCCGTCTGCCTCTAACGCCTGAGGGCTGGGAGTATGCCATTTGCACCTGGCTCATTCTGCTCTTTACCTCAACAAAGGTAGAAGGATTGGTTCTCTAAGTCGGAGGGAAGCAACAAATTGACAAGCATAGAATCAGAGCCTTTGCTTACATTTTTCAAGATGTGTGGTTCCAAATAACTTCCTTACCGTCTTGCACTGAAGCTGAACACAGTGGCGCTCCCCCCTTCCCCCCCACCCCCTGCCCTGTAGTGCTGAGGAGGGTGAGGGATGTGTAGCCAGGCTGGGCTGTATGAGCTCCCCCTCGAAAGATAACACAGGGGCTGGAAAGATGGGCCTCTGTTAAGAGCACTTGCTGTTCTTGCAGAAGATCAGGGCTTGGTTTCAGCACACATATGTGTGGCGCATAACCATTCATAACTCCAGTTCTAGGGGACCCATTGCTTTTTTCTGACCTCTACAAACACAGGCACACACATGGTGCACACATATGCATGCAGGCTAAATGCTCATGCACATAAGTCCATAAATAAATCTAAAAAGTGAAACACACACAAATGATAGTAATACATCGATGTGTACAGCTTTTAGTGTTGAACATACTGCAATTGCTGTGGGTTAGGAGAGTCTGGCCCATGGCAACTTTTTTCTCAGCTACAGTGCTCTGGACCCTGCCCCAGGAGAGAATGGACCTGTGGACTGCTTAGGGTTGGGCTACAGAAGGGCTGTTAGTGAACTGCCCCCTTTCTACCCATAGAGCGACCACGGCTCCAACTGCCCAGACACCTGCGCCAGACCATCCAGAAGAAAGTTGGGGAGCCTGTGAACCTCCTCATCCCTTTCCAGGTAGGTTGACTCCTTCCCTGTCCCTAAGAAGAAACCACAGTTGAAGGATCTCCTGGAGGCCGCAGACCCTGAGGCCTCTGTCCACATGTTGCTGGTGTAGTACCTGCCCCTTTGGAGAGTCAAGCTCAGGGTTGGGCTGGTCATCCTCCCCCAGGGCAAACCCCGGCCTCAGGTGACCTGGACCAAAGAGGGGCAGCCCCTGGCAGGTGAGGAGGTGAGCATCCGGAACAGCCCCTCAGACACGATCTTGTTCATCCGAGCTGCCCGCCGTACCCACTCGGGCACCTACCAGGTGACAGTTCGCATTGAGAACATGGAGGACAAGGCGACGCTGATCCTGCAGATTGTGGGTATGTGGTCCAGGAACCTCCCTTTCAGCACCCTTGTCTCCTGACCTTGTGTCTGGGAGCCCAGCTCAGAGCTCCTGCAGAGGGCAGTTAGAAGGAGGGGCTTCTAGGTGCTAACAGGCTCCTGCTCCTGCTCGGTAGCTTCGGTATGCTCAGTGTGCCAATCAGATCTGTCTCCTGCAGACAAGCCAAGTCCTCCCCAGGATATACGGATTGTTGAGACTTGGGGTTTCAACGTGGCTCTGGAGTGGAAGCCACCCCAAGATGATGGCAATACAGAGATCTGGGGTTATACTGTACAGAAAGCTGACAAGAAGACCATGGTGAGCCTGGGGCCCTGGGTCTACGTATACCCCTCCTTAGGTCCAGCAACCATCCGCTGTGCTTACCATTCACCCCCAATCCATTATTATGGTTTCCTGCACGGTAGGGGTAGAGGCACAAGGGGTACCTAAGAAAGGCAGAGGTCCCTCAGAGAGCCCTCCCTTCCTTCACAACCTCCAGGAATGGTTCACGGTTTTGGAACACTACCGACGCACTCACTGTGTGGTATCAGAGCTTATCATTGGCAATGGCTACTACTTTCGGGTCTTCAGCCATAACATGGTGGGTTCCAGTGACAAAGCCGCTGCCACCAAGGAGCCTGTCTTTATTCCAAGACCAGGTGCTGTACCCTCCCTCACACTGTGAGGAATCTGGGAAAGGAGGGGGAGCCTAGTTTGGGGTGATCTTCTTAGTGCCAAGACTTGTCACCAACAGGTATCACCTATGAGCCACCCATATACAAGGCCCTGGACTTCTCTGAGGCCCCAAGCTTCACCCAGCCCTTGGCAAACCGCTCCATCATTGCAGGCTATAATGCCATCCTCTGCTGTGCTGTCCGAGGTAGTCCTAAGGTAGGGACTCAAGGTCTGGGGCTATACTGACAGGAGGCTGGTCTCCTAGGCTCCTATGGTTAACTCTCCCCGGTCTGTGTATTGTTTTTGCCTCATCTCTGGATATCTTCTGGTCTTTCCCCTGAACAGAGTCTAGTCCCTCATTGTTGACTCTATGTTCATTCTCAGCCTTGGGTTGAGTCTGGTGCTCTAGTGGGAACTTCCAGAATAGTCCCTCTGAATTCTCACCAGTTCCCCCATCACCAAATGCTTCCCTTCTCTTATTTTTACCTGATGTTCAGCCCAAGATTTCCTGGTTCAAGAATGGCCTGGATCTGGGAGAAGATGCTCGTTTCCGCATGTTCTGCAAGCAGGGAGTATTGACCCTGGAGATCCGGAAGCCCTGCCCCTATGATGGCGGTGTCTATGTCTGCAGGGCCACCAACTTGCAGGGCGAGGCACAGTGTGAGTGCCGCCTGGAGGTGCGAGGTAAGGAGCCTTCTGGGCCAGGGCTTGGGAGAAAGCAAGACAATGCCAGGGACCCTGGACTTGGCTCTGCTGTCCTGGTTCAAGGAGTACCTCTGGCTGCTAGGTCACTGGTCATGTTCAGTGGATCTTGGCTTCTGGAAGACTAGGGAGTCACATGGTTTCCTTCCCTCTTACAGTTCCTCAGTGACCAGGATGGCTCCCCAGAGATGGCTGGGTATGTATTCCAAACCATCTAAGGCCAAGGGCCTAGGGTGGCTATCAGGAAATGGGAGTAGAAGAAGCCACAGTTCATTCACGAGGCAGCCTTTGTCACAGGTACAAATGGATGCCAGCCTGAGTACCAGACCCAGAAGGGAGTTGGAGGAGCACCCTTTTCTGCTACTGTATGTGTATGTGTGTGCAACTGTACATCCTGGAAGGACTGGCCAGCAGTGATACCAGGCAGGTCTGGTGGGTTCTGCAGAAACTGATGCCACAGCTCCTAAGGATGTTGTTAATACTGGGAGCATAACGTGTGTGGGCTTCAGAAGTGGTGACTGGGGACAAGCCCTTTTGGCTGGCTCATTGTGTAGGAGAAATAAAAGATCTGTGCCATCCCTGGGGATTGATGTTTCCTATTCATGTCCATGGGAAAGCATACAACATTCATTTGGACTCGGCAGGCACACCATTCTCCAGTTCAGTGTCCTGGACTTGTGAGACATCAGTTTGCAATGAAAAGGATGTCAGTCTCCCTCCACCCTCATGCTCAGGTGAGGAAGTGTGGAAGTGAAAGCTGCTGGAGCCATAGGTGTTCCGCTGCAGGCACAGGCATGGGCCTCATGCCAGGAACCCAGGCAACACCAGCTGGGTGCTATACGGGGGACAGGGCAGTAGAGCCCTGTACTGTACTAGACATCAAGACCTCAAGACCCCACAGCTCATCACCACATCTCATGGGACAGAGTGACTCCATCCAGCTCAAACACAGGAAATCACAACCTTCTCTGACTTCCTCCCAAGAGACCACATTTCCTCACAAATCTTGTGGCCAGCAGATCTCAGAAGTGTCGTGGCTGTGTGGTGGGTATTCTGCCCACATGGGCCAGGGTTTCCCATGGCATAGATATCCCATGAGGGTTGGACCTGGGTTACCACTTTGGCTTCTACAGAACCCTGGCCCGCAGGCCCTTGGGAGACCCAGGTCACCACACCACACCTGAACACACGTGTACAGGGACACAGAGTAGCACCTGTGTTCTCCTGTGACTTCTTTATCAAGATGTTCAGGTGCAAATGCCCAAGTCACCTCCTCTCTAGTGCCCAGAGCATCTCAGGACTTTACAGTCTTAGTGTGGTAGGTGTTCCTTTCTGGCACCCCAGGAAGCCCAGGAGGCAGGAGGCCAGAGCAGGATCTCAGTATGCCAACGCTGGATGCAGATGAGCTAGGGACAGCCTTCCTCAGGCCTGGGCTGAGAGGAGCGCATGGGAACCCAAGCAGAGTTCAGGACATTTATTTCACATCACACAGCTGTACATTTTTCTATAAATAATGTGGAGCTGAAATATTTACATTCTCCTCCTATCCAGTCCATGGCTTTCTTCTGGCATTGAAGCCAGGAGACTGCCTACAGACAGGCATGCACGCTGGGCTCAGCTCAGCCCTGACCCACCTCTCCCCGGCCCTTAGGCAGAGCAGCTGGTGCTGTCTGGGACACCATCGCCTCATTCCTCTGTGCTCTCATGCTAAAGGCCAGGAAGACCACTGCACAAATCCCAGCTCAGCACATGGCAGCCACTCAGGGACACCCATCGATGGAGCTGGGGCAGGCAGCAGCATGACCTGCACCCACAGTTGAGGAACCGTGAGAAAGCAGGAAGGCCGCCACTTTCTGAGCTTCCTGTGAACCTCCCTCCTCCTCCCAAGCCCTCAGTCAGGAAGGCTTGTCCCCAAGTGTCTCCCACTTCCCAGAGTGGAACTGTCCCAGGTGCCCCACAGTGCCAGATCATAGAGGACGGAGAGAAGACCCCTAAACTGGAGGATATAAGGACTAGGACAAGGGACCACAGTGCAAACATCTCAAGGACAGGCAATAGTGGGCTCACAGTGACCCCACAGACACACACACACACACACACACACACACACACACACACACACACACACTCTGGAGCCCTGAGGGGACAGAAGGCTAGTCTGCTATTGTAGGGAGAGAAGGTAATGAGACTAGCTTAGCCCCGTGACAGATGAACACAAAGACACTCTGACGTAAGAGGAGACCAGCTAGACCGTGGGAAGGAGCTTGCTGAGAACACACACACATCATTCCCATCTCAGTACAGCAGCTTCGGTGCTTAGGAGCAGCAAGAGGTGAGGGGAGACCCCTGGGCTGGGCCAGCCGTGTAACCCCTTTATCAGCTAGAGACAGGCCGAGGTGGGGTTCGGAGGTCTTCTTCACTGCTACGAACTGCGGCCACATACGAGAAGAGACACAACACAGAGTAGCAGATCTCGTGGGCCTGCGGGGAACAGAAGACCCGTTGGATCAGCCACACTGAGACTCCTTCAGAGGTGGAGGGTCAGCTTAGAGTACGAGGCCTGCCCTAACACGAGTGCAGGCCTCTGGGCTGAGTGAGCCTCAGGCAAGTCTCTGGAAGCCTTTCTCCTGAGAGCGGGGGTCAGCACATGTACCCCAGATGAAAGGTGTATTTGACTTGAGTTGAACCACTGGCATCTAGTCCCCCGAGAGGGTCCACCCTTCTTGTCGGAAGGTCCCCAGGGAGCCCTGCGTGCTTCGGCCCCTGTGGCTGGGACGCACACTCACCATTGGCGTCTTGTACTTGTGGCTCACCACTTCTTTAATTTCAGGAACTAAAACCGGACGGGCAAGAGACAAAACAGAAAGTTCAAAACTAAGAGCGACAGGGTCCTACTCCCCCGGGCGGCTGCGCCCGGTGCCAGGCTCCCCTTCCCTCTGTAGCCTGTCACAGTGGCTGGTGGCTTAGGCTATGACAGAACAGAGCTCAGCCTGTCCAGGCAGACTCTTCAAATAGCCATCGCAAGTCTGCTGTGGCTCTTTTCTTGATGCCTGTGATCTACATGCTTCTTTGTGTGTCCCGAGGTGGAAGGGCTGACCATTCTCCCGCCTGGTCACATTCTCCCTACTGTCCAGGGCTTTTGAGGAGTTGCAGTAGGGAAGAGAGTGGTCTCTAGCCTGTGCCTCCCTTGCTAAGATGCCCATGAACTCATCATCCCTGTCACCAGAGCTCATAAATCTAGTCATGATAAATGTCACTCCTCCCACAACCCCCACACAGAGGGTCATGAGGTTGTATGAAGTAATAGAATACTAAACCCAACATCAGACTTGGAGGAGGCATCAGCTCCTGGAGGCAGGAGAATCTCGGGCCTGCCTGTGTGAGGGAGAGCGTCAGAGGGCTCTGGAGCAGACACACTGATCAGGAGAGAAAGGCGAGTACGGCACCCAGGTGGAGGTGACGGGGAGCATCAGGCAAGTACACACATGTCCACAGCCCAGAATGCAAGATTAGGAGTCACCCCATCCCAGCCATGCAGGGCCTGTGCCCGGCCAGAGGAAGGAGTAGGGTCCCCCAGGTCCAGCCATCAGTGTGGCCTTGTGAGACTGGGAGGAGGGCGTGCCATCCCTCTGGGGACAGAGAAGATACAGTGAGAGCTGGCCACACCTTCTTCTGACCCTGGGAGGTAGAATACTCAGAACCCAGTGTTAGCATGAAATAAACGCATCAGAGGCAGAGCAAGAAGCCCCAGGTCATTCTCCTGAGTTGGAAGAGTTCCCCAAGTATCTCTCTGGCAAAAGAGAGAAGGTAGCAGCACGGTGAAGAGAGAACCCAGAACAGTGAGCCAGCACAGGGGAGGGGCGTTGGGAAGGAAGAGGGCAGGGAGGAGGAGGAGGAGACCACTAATCGTGGAAGCAGCCAGGTTGGTTGAAAAGAGCCCACCACCCACTGCAGGGCCCAAGGCTGGGGCCTGGGAATAGGCAGCAGGAGCCGAGGTCACGTTACCTGCCGGAGGACGAAGGTTTTCATAGCAGCGATGAGGGGCACAAAAGAATGAAGCACAAACACAGCAGGAACTCAAAGCCCCAGGGTGAGCCCACTACACCACTCCTTAGGGCCTGTTTGGGGAGATGGCCCTGCCCTTCTGCCTCTGAGGCCCACAAGGCTTCCCTGGCCTCAGCTGAGTCTGTCTGTGGTGCCTCGTGCCCTCCTCTAGAACAGATGGTGCCAGGGAGGCTTGGGTGGAACCCTGTTGGGCTGCTAGAGAGATGGCAGGAGGCAACATGGACACAACCAGTCTGCTCTGCCCCAGAACTTTCTGACCACTGGCTGGCCAACCAGGAAAGAGGGCACTACATCATCACCATCCTAGACTCTAACCTGTCCAAGGCTTCCTTCTCCTCGGGGACTACTGGCTATCCTGTCTTTCTCCTTTCTGTTCTGTCTTCCCGGGGCTCCTCTCCTTCCCTGTCACTCCTGTTCCTCCTGACCTCTCTGCAGAGGCTTTTGTCCCCGCCCTAGTCCCTCCTCTGGAGCTCCAAGGTTTGAGTTACTGCCCTGTGAGTCCAGACCTAAGAGCAAAATAGTGTAATTACCAAATTCTTCCAGGACAAAGACGCCTCGAACTGTATTGCACTTTTTAATGTGATTCAGCTCTATGAAAACCTGCAAGAGAGGGAGGGGGCGGGGGTAAGGCCCAAAGGCTCCACCCCTGCCCCATGAAGCCCACTCTCCCAGCTACAGCCCATGCTCCCCAAGGAAACCTAGTTCCCAAAGGGAGGACAAAAGAATCCACACACACACAGTCAAAAGCGCTAAGAAGCGAAGAAAGCAGAAAGGGCAAGTACCTTCCGCTCCTGGCCGGAGGAGAAAGCATGGGAGAGAAATGAAGGCATTAGTTTTAATGGTCAAACCCAACCCAAAGGCCCCTCTGTTGGCCTGGGCTACCCGCCCATCCCCTCTGCCCAGGCAGCACTCATAGGACACAGTGTCCCAGGGATCTCTGACTCAGGTCCCTCAGGTCTCTACCCTTCCATACATCCTCCTCCGGCGCAGAGGGCTGGCACGGGTGCAAAGCTCCCCTCAGACTGTCCTTAGGGTGGGAGATGATCTTATCTTCCTTGACACAGGATCCAGGACCTCCCAAGAAGTATACAGTAACATTAATAACTGCTACCACGTGCTGAGCACTGACTTGGCACTTTATGAACTTATCTGACTGTTATAGTCTACAGTACGGTCTCCATGTTACAGATGAGAAAGAAATAGGATCAGAACATTTGTTTGCTCGTGAATGAAGCTGGGCCTCAGATCCAAGTGCGTTCTGACTCCAAGTCCACGCTTTTCCCATCTGTTATTCCAAGCGCATAAGCACACTGAGGATGGAAGTTTTGTTCACCTCAGCTGCCTGCCGTCAGCAGAAGATGGGTCAGGGCCACAAGCCACTGCTCCCTTAATATTCTAGACCATGGAGTCAGTCAGATCCAGAATTCAGCCTTTGCTGTTCCTCTCTGTAGGATGCTACTTCTAGGAGCCAAGCCTTCCAGTACAGGCAGGCCAGTTTGGAAATGGTGTGCAACTGTTAATGGGGAAGGCCCAGGATGTGGAACACTGAGTGCTGAACGAGGAGTTGGGTGGGGACCTAGGTATGAATTAACAAGAGCTCATCTTTTCCGAGAGCAAGGGGCGCAGCACTGAAACAGGATCAGAAGCCACCTCTCTAGCTCCTTCACGGTCTAAAAAGAATATATAGGCATTACCCCTCCTTGGGAGAACCCTAAGATCTTTATGAGTGTGCTGCCACACTAGGTTCCAGACTGGAAATACACTAATAGAGGGACAGGATGCCTGGGCATCTATTTAGCTATTTCTTATGCCTAAATATCCCACCTAGACATCTTCCTAGCTAAACAGGCCAGAAGGGACAAAGTCATGTCAAAGTCAGATATCCACCTCCACTGAGTCCCTGTTGCTTGGCCAGGGGCTTCAGGATATCATACTAGGACCTAGTTCAGAGTCTTGGGGACTTTAGGGGAGGGGCGGAAAGGCACTTGTGTGAGGAGTCAGAGCCGGGAACGGACCTGGGATGATGCGCTGGCCTCAGAGGGAATTAGCTTAAGGAATGTCCACTGAGAGAAAAAGTATCACTGTGTTAAAAGACCAAGAAGAGAAAGAGAAGTCAGCTCCTAGGGTGGAATCACAGTAGGAAAAAGGATCCTGAAGTATTCCCCCGTCAAAGGAAGAAGGGCATGAGGCCTGTGGAGCAGGGCAGGGTAAGGACATCCAGAGGAAGAGAAAGGACAAGAATCAGCAGGAAAAGGCAAACACCCATACTTGGAGAGGACAGAGACAGACAGACAGACAGACAAACAGACAGATAGACACACACACACACACACACACACACACACACACACACACACACACGAAGTACACAGGGAGATCGGCCAATCTACTCTCAAAGCAAAACCACCAAGAGAAGTACACCCTGGGAATACAGAAAGGCAGAGACACGCAAGAAGGGCCAAGTGAGACGCTCCCACTCACACTGTGTGAGTCTAATGGGTGGGCAGCATAGCCACCAAGCCTCTTTCTCTTTCCCAGTTCCCAACACAGGCTCCCTGCTGCATCTGCTCAGAGCCTGGTGGTCTCGCCAGTCACTGTGCCCTCCCCTTTGGTTTCTCTCTCTCTGTCTAGCCATTCACCTCTCTCTGGCCTAAGGCTCTCTCTCTTACTCACTGGGAGAGCACCGAGAGCCTGGAAACTGATCTTATGTAGCAAACACTAGGGCCGGAGGCCGCCTACTGCTGCTTGTGCATACCTGGTTGTGCATGAACTTGAGATTGATCCCTTCCAAGGTGACTTGAAGCAAGCCACCCTCTCCAGTCTTCATGTCCTGCACAGGGAACTCACCACCTAGCTCAGGCCCTGTGGTGAAAGGAAGGTGTCAGCTGACGGGTGAAGTGCAAATCCCACAGCCCAACTTTCTGAGCAGGTCTGTGGTGAGGAGGAGGCTATGGCTGGGGGGTGGGGGAGGTGGGGGGGGTGGAGGTGGGGGTGGGGTGGGGATGGGTGGGGTGTCGTCTGCTCCTCACCAGGTTTGATGCTTTGTTGTCGGGCAGCAGCACGCTCCATGCTGTCCTTCACACAGTAGTATAGCTCCCGACACTGCAGCACAGGGAGGGGCGGACTTGTGACAGGAGCCCTGCCAAGCTGCCATTTTCCCTGTTCTAGAGCTCCCAAAGGCTACTACTGTCTCAGAGCCAGGGTGAGCATTTCACATGAGAGCTAGAGGCCAGCTGTGGATTTTGGGATTGTAACTTCCCAGTGAGAAATTCTTAAATACCTATCCAACCCCCAGCCCGAACACAGACCCCGAGTACCTTCTTGGTATAGAATTTGTTGAGCTGGGTCTCAGAGCCATTTCTACGCCATAAGCACAGGACCTTGGTCTTGGGACAATAGGTCATGTTGATGAGCTTCTCATACCACCAGCGCTCGTACACGGTCCCAATGTTACTACGCAACACTACACAGTCGTCACACACCTGGAAAAGAGACAGCATTCATCAGTGGTCCTGGTCAATGACAGGTTTTCCCATCCCAGGCCACACTACATGCCCTTCACAGGGAAAGGATGGCACCACTGACCCTGGCAACAGCCCTATGGTCAAGTTTTCTGCCCAATACTCAGGGTTCCCTTAGGGGAAACACAAGCAGTGGGCATACTCTCTGTTAGGATTACTGATAGAAATGGAATCTTTGAAAATGCACACTGTCCAAGTCAGTTAGTATATACCTCCTCATATTTTCTCTCTAGACCAAGAGCTTGGAGGGTATCTCCTGCCTCCATCTTACAACATGGAAAAATCAGCTCTGTTACCAAGCAGAAGGTTAGGCATAATTGGGGAGAAAACACTGGGGCCAGTACATTTTCTAGTTTTAGCTCTTCTCTAAATACTTTTATGTAGAATTCGCTAAACTACTTTATTTGGAATTTACTTCTAAATTCTACTATAAAATACTTTGATGATTACGTGAGTGGCACACGAACGATGGTTACTGCATAAAAATTCTCAGCACCGGATGGTAAGCGAGCATTAGAAGCAAGGCTCCCTTCATCTGCTTTTCTTGTTCAACAGCTCCCTCCAGATGGACTCACCCATTCTCATAGCTTCAGAGGAGTGACACTGCGGCATGCTGGTTAGAGCATGGGTCTCAGGCCAGGCCGTGTGGGTTGAGATCTTAGCTCTACCATACTTAGCTATGTCATGTTGAGCAAGCTCTTTTGTTGATGTCTCCTCCTGGCTAAGGAGAGGCTCACTGACAGTAAGAACTATTAAATGTATTAATATGCACACTTTTTGTGTTGTTCTGTTTGTTTGTTTGTTTGTTTGTTTGTTGTTTAAATATAGCATCCCTCTCTATGTACTCCTGGCTGACCTGGACCTTGTTATGTAGACCAGGCCTCGAACTCACAGAGATCATTCTGCCTCTGCCATCTAAATGCAGGGATTAAAGGAGTGCACCATCATGCCTGGCACAACATCCATAACATTCTTGGATCAAAAGCCAGGTGCATCAAAAGCCAGGTATAGGTCTGGGTGTGTAGCTTAACAGTAGAGCGTTCACACATAGAAAGTACCCAGTTAGCTGCCTTGACAATCTGGTTATGATACAAAACCATAATAATCAGGGCCAGTGAGATGGCTCAGCAAGAACAGTGCTTGCTAAACAAGGAGGAAACTTGATTTTGATCCTCCATCCCTCATAAACATGGACCGAGATAGAACCAGCTCTACAAAGTTATCTTCTGATCTCCACACACATGTGGTAGCACATACAAATAACAAGGAATATATAATTTATATAATTATTATTAACATATTGATGCTGGCGAGATGGTTCAGCAGGTAAGAGCACTGACTGCTCTTCAGAAGGTCCCGAGTTCAAATCCCAGCAACCACACGGTGCCTCACAACCACCCATAATGAAATCTGACGCCCTCTTCTGGTGCTACAGTGTACTTATTTATAATAATAAATAAATATTTGGGCTGGAACGAGCAGAGACTGAGCTAGCGGGGTTGATGGGAGGGAACAGAAGCCTAAAATTCAATTTCCAACAACCACATGAAGGCTCACCACCATCTGTACAGCTACAGTGTGCTCATATGCATAAAATAAATAAATAAATAAATAAATCTTTATAAAAACCATATTGGTGCTCTTTAAATCTTTCTCCTTCCAAGCCCTCTCTTCTCTGCTCTTGACCACTCTTACTTAGAAGGTATTCTTGCAAAAACATTGAATCTAAAATCAAGCATCTCTACTGGGCTAACAGTTTATATAAGAAATACAAATGACTGAGAAACGGGTTCAAGGAGATGTGATCACTAAAACGTCTCGATGCCCTAAAGGTAAAAAGTGAATTTCTTCACTTTCCACTGGCAATAGGTGGAGCCTCTGTAAGGACATAATTAAGAATTATAGCTATCAAAGCTGGGCATGCAGTGCAGGCCTTTAATCCCAGTACTTGGAGGCAGAGGCGGACAGATCTAATGTGAGTGCAAGGCTAGCTGGGTCTATACAGTGGGTTTCAGGCCAGCTATGGCTATATTGTAAAACTCTGTCTCAAAAACAAAACACAAAACAAAAACAAACAAAAAAGGAAACAGGGCGCCGAGATGGCTCTGGGAGTAAAGGGACTTGCCGCCAAGGCTGAACACCTGAATCCCAGTTTGATACTCAGAATCTATATGGTGCAAAGAGAAAACCAACTCCTATAAGCTGTCCTCTGACCTCCACACACATGCTGCGATACACATGCATAAAGAAATATAACTTTTTAAAGATTTATTTTATTTATTATATATGTAAGTACACTGTAGCTGTCTTCAGACACCCCAGAAGAGGGCGTAAGATCTCATTATGGATGGTTGTGAGCCACCACGTGGTTGCTGAGATTTGAACTCAGGACCTTTGGAAGATCAATCAGTGCTCTTAACTGCTGAACCATCTCTCCAACCCCCATAAATTTTTATAAAAGAAGGAAAGATAAAAGAATAAAGTCTTTTTATTCTAGCATAGAGAAGTATAGCTGTCCTGGAATTCACTCTGTAGACCAGGCTGGCCTCAAACTCTGCCTCCTGGTGCTGGGATCAAAGGTGTGCACCACACCACTGCCTGGCTATGGTCACACCTTGTTGCTTGCCTACAGTCTCCTGGAGGATACATCCAACACTGAAGGAAAGAAACGATGAAGGAATCACATAGTCACCAAATCATTTGTATAATAACTTGATAAATTAATGATAAACGGGGGGTGGGGGACCCTAGCATTGCTCTAGGAGCTTCTTGTGTCTCTGAATATTCTTCTGGATCTCCAGCATGAACTTACTTCCATGAAAAAGATATCTCCATTTGTGTCCGTCCCTGCATGCACAACAAATGTCTGCTTCTTCATGTGTCGGCTGCCGCTGGATCGGATGGAGAGATCACGTCCATTCTGAGGAAAGAGAGATACTTAGAAACTTTCAGATGTTGCTCTTACACACAGATCTGGAATTTTTTTTAAAAATGTCTCAGGGAGTGTGGATGGGGTACGGAGTTTATGGAGGGGGACACTGGAAAGGGGACAACATTTGAAATGCAAATAAATAAAATAATTAAAAAATAAAGTCTCACTTAGCAATTAAATTCCTAACAGTTTTCTTAGCCCAATCTGTTTGTTTGTTTGTTTTCTTTGTTTCAAGACAGGATTTCTCTGTGCAGCCCTGGCTGTCCTGGAACTCCCTCTGTAGACCAGGCTGGCCTTGAACTCAGAGATCAGCCTGCCTCTGCCTCCCGAGTGCTGGGATTAAAGGCCTGTATCACTATGCCTACTGCTTAGCATCATATTATCTGCTAGCCACTGGCCACAGGGAAAGACCAAAGACTTTTTGGAGTTATAGTCCCAACACCTCTTAAAAACTTAAGATCTCAAAGAACTTCTGTTTATGTGAGTTATAACTATGATTACTATTCTTGAAATATTAATAACATTTTAATGTTTATTAATTCATTTAAAAATAATTGGATTGGGAGGAGGGGGCTATGATCGAGATGTAATAATTTGCTGAGAGCCAAGCATGTGATAAGGAACACACCTTTTATACAATGTATTTCTCCTAATAACATCAGCAATGAAAAGAGTATCAGTGTTTTACTTATAAATCTCGAATTCTTGGGCTAGACAAGGTACCACACACTCAAGAGGCTGAGGCACGCAGAGCGTGGTGGCGCACACCTTTAATCCCAGCACTTGGGAGGCAGAGGCAGGCAAATTTCTGCATTCCAGGCCAGCCTGGTCTACAAAGTTCCAGGACAGCCAGAGCTATACAGAGAAACCCTGTCTCAAAAAACCAAAAAAAAAAAAAAAAAAAAAAAAAAAAAAAAAAAAAAAGAGGCTGAGGCAGGAGGATCACAAGTTTGAGGCCAACCTGAGCTACATCACAAGACACCATGAAAGAAAGAAAGAAAGAAAGAAAGAAAGAAAGAAAGAAAGAAAGAAAGAAAGAAAGAAAGAAAGAAAGAAAGAAAAGCAATAGAGAGGAAGGAGCCGGCCCTGGTGTGCACCTGTTTTCTCCAGTACTTGGGAGCTGGGGTCAGAGGGTCAGAAAGCTAAGATCGTTCTTAGTTGAGTACCAAGTTGAACCATGAAATCTTATTCTCCTCAGAAAAAAAAAATAATTAAAATAAGGAGCACACTTTTAATACCAGCACTTGAGAGGGACAGCAGCAGGTGGATTTCTGTGAGTTTGAGGCCAGCCTGGTCTACATATTAAGTTCCAGGCCAACCAATGCTACATAGTGAGACTTGTCTCAAAAAATAAAATAGAACAAAATAAAATAAAAATGGGGTTGGCAAGACACCCAGCAAGTATAGAACCTGACAGCCTGAGTTTGATATCTAGGACCCACACAGTAGGAGAGAACTCTAGCAAATTGTCCTCTAACACACATACACAAAACCAAATAAAAATCCAATTTAAAAATAAGAGCTGTCGTTGTCTAAAGGATTTTTGTGAGTGGGAGGGCAGCCTGGTTTATATAGCAAGTTCCAGGATCGCCATGGTTTTATATAGAGAGATGCTGTCTCTATAAAGAAAAGAGGGAGGGAAGGAGGAGAGGAGAGGAGAGGAGAGGAGAGGAGAGGAGAGGAGAGGAGAGGAGAGG
>LR753517.1:0-72277 GCA_902729485.2 Mus minutoides | reverse complement strand
CTGTTGGCCTAGAACTTGCTCTCTAGACCAGGCTGGCCTCAAGCTCCCTGAGTTCTCCTCTGCTCCCTCCCTGACCCCTGCCCCTTGCACTGTGATTAGCAGCATTACTGACAGCAGCTGAGAGTCACAGTCTCTTAGAGCTACCATGTGTATCTGAAAACACGTCAATGGACATTTATACAGTTACAGGAAAGCCTGCCTGTTTTTTCTACAACTTGAGTAGAAAATTTGCTCTCATTTGGATTTGAATATCACACAGTATATTAGAAAGATACTAGCCAAATATTAATACTTCAATATATCTTATTTTTAAAATCATATCCATTACATCATCAATCTCATTAGAAAAGCCTTAAGATACTGGAAAGCTGGCCAGACATGGTGATGTATGTCTTTAATCCTACCTCTTGGGTGGCAAAAGTCGGTGGATCTCTGTGAGTTTGAGGCTAGCCTGGTTTACATAGTGAGTTCCAGGCCAACAAGGACTATATAGTGAGACTCTGTCTTTAAAACACAAAAACATGGGCTGGAGAGATGGCTCAGAGGTTAAGAGCACTGACTGCTCCTCCAAAGTTCCTGAGTTCAAATCCCAGCAACCACATGGTGGCTCACAACCATCCGTAATGAGATCTGATGGCCTCTTCTGGTGTGTCTGAAGACAACTACAGTGTACTCAGATATAATAAGTAAATAAATCTTTAAAAAAAAACAACAAAGAACAAACAAAACAAATAAATAAAGCTCCAAAATTCTCATTTTTTTTTCATATTTAAAAATTTGGCAACCAACATTGTCAAATGTCCATCTTAAAAGAACTAGTTCACATGGCCCATAGAATCAACTACTGGGGCTCAAGTGGTTCCCAGAAATCAGAGAGCCTGTACAGGCCTGACCTGGGACCTCTGCATATATGCGATGGTTGCTGGTTGCGTAGCTTAGCGTTCTGAAGACTCTTAACAGTAGCAGCGGGAGGGGGGGGGGTGTCCCTGGCTCCTCTGCCTGCCTTTGGGACCCTTTTCCTCCTACTGGGTTGCCTCATCCAGCCTCCATGTGAGACTATGCGCCTGGTCTCTTGTATGCCCCCAGGAGGCCTGCTTTTTTCTGAAGGAAGGCAGCAGGATGGATCTGGGGTAAGGGAGAGAGAGGTCAGGGGGAGGAAGTGGGGGACAGGAGGGTAGGGATACAGTTGAGATGTAATATATGAGCGAAGAATAAATTTAAAAAGCAGAGAACTGGTTCACTGTATTACTTTTTAAAAAAGTGTCTGCCAACTCAACCTAATATCCATAGGGAAAATGGTGTTTCATGAACAAAGCTAATTCATCACCGACTTATCACAGGCTGCTTTTCCTCACAACAACCAGGACACGTGGTTTGCAGCAGAAATGCTTGTGTATACTTCCAATTCTGCCACAAGATATTAAAGAGACATCTAGGCAATGATTAAAATTTAATAAAAATTAAAACTATGAATTAATTTTTAAAAATTTAATAAAAGTGATTTTTCATTGTTTCATCAAGAACATTCATAAGTGAAACTGTCTTTTTAATTTTTTAATTTTTACTTTATGTATATGAGTATTTGCCTAAATGTACATATGTATACACATGTGTGCCTGGTGCTCACACAGGCCAGTAATGGGCATTGGATCTTCTGGAACTGGAGTTACTGATGGTGGTGAGCCACCGTGTGGGTGCTCTGCAAGAACAGCATGTGCTCTTAACCACTGAGCCATCTCTCCAGTCCTGAAACTAAGAGCGATTTGTTTGTTTGTTAATCATATTTTGTATTTCGAGACATAACAGCCCTGGTTATATGGTTTTGTTTGTTTATCATATTTTGTTTTTCGAGACAGATTTTCTTGTATAACAGCCCTGGTTATATGGTTTTGTTTGTTTATCATATTTTGATTTTCGAGATAGATTTTCTCATAGAACAGCCCTGGTTGTCCTGGAATTCGATCTGTAGATCTGGCTGGCCTCAAGCTCAGAGATCTTTCTGCTTCTTCCTCCTGAGTGCTAGGGTTAAAGGCATGCAACAACATGCCCAGAAAACCAGGAGATTTTAAAAATAACTTTTTAGACAGTCTTATAGTATATAAGCCATATGGTCCTTAAGCTTGTGATCCTCCTTATGTTATTTAATATGTAATTTTCAAAAAGTCAGTTTCAGGGTCCACAGAGATAGCTCAGCAGTTAAGGGCACTTGCTTTTCTTCCAGAGGACCTGGGATTTGAGTTCTATCACCCACATGGTGGCTAACAACTGGCTGTAACTCCACTTTCAGGGAATCCAGCTCCCTCTCTGTGCTCCTTAGGCACCAGGCACACATGTGGTGCAATACATACATGCAGACAAACAAATACATATAAAATATTGAAATTATAAAAAAATGATAAGACCCAGTTTTAGGCTAAAATAAATAAATCCTAAGTAATAGGATGACTGGTGTGCCTCACCACATTCAGCATGAAACTGTTAGGCTTTTTTATTTTAATTTTTTAAAACTTATTTTATTATTTTATATATGTGTGTATTTATGTGCACTGTGTGCATGTCTGGTGCTCTCAGAGGTCAGAAGAGGGCATCAGATCCCCTAGATAAGGATGGTTGTGAGTCACCATATGGGTGTTGAGAATTGAATATAGGTTCTCTGGAAGAGCAACAAGTGCTCTTAACCACTGACCCAACTCTTTAGTCCTTAGATTATATTTTATTTACTTATGAATTCATTTATTCATTGTGTGTGAATGTGGGTGGGTGAGTGGGTGGGTAGTGTGTCTGTGTGTAGGCAGGCATGTGCTATGAAGCTCATTTGCAGGTAGAGGACAGCTTGCAGGAGTCAGTTTTCTCTTTCTACCACATGGGTCCCAAGAATCGAACTTAGGTTGTCAGGTTTGACAGCAGTGCCTTTACTTACTGAGCTATCTTACCAAACACTGTCTTTTTTTTTCTCTGTGCAGCCCTGGAGCCCTGGCTGTCTTGGAACTTTCTCTGTAGACTAGGCTTGCCTTGAATTCACAGAGATCCACCTGTCTCTGCCTCCCAAGTGCTGGGATTAAAGGCGTGCGCCATCACTGCCCGGCTTATAAAACTGTCTCTTTTAAAGAACAGGATGCATGGAGGTGAGGGTGGGGCTTACATGGTTTAGTGTCAGGATAGTAATGTGCCACAATCTATTCAAGACTGCTTTCAGTACAAATATTAAAAAGTAATAAAAGGCATCTTAGCTAGGCATTGATGGCACACACCTTTAATCCCAGCACTCAGAAAGCAGAGGCAGATAGATCTCTGTGAGTCTGAGGTCAGCCTGGTCTATAGAGTGAGTTCTAAGACAGCTAGGGCTACACAGAGAAACCCTGTCTCAAAAGAAAAAAGAAAAAGGAAAAGGAAAAAGAAAAAGAATAAGGAGGCATTTAGTGTTGTAATGAGAACAGATTTCATCTTAGATCCCCAGAGGTCTGTAGTCCTCACATGGAAACTGCTGTATTCTAATAGCTGGAGAATTGAGAATCCCAACACTGAACAGAAGGACTAAAACCTCACCTGGACTACTGCCCTATTCTCTAAACTACTAACAATATAACTACCCATCTCTAAACTACTAACTGTAACTACCTATTCTCTAAACTACTAACTACCCATTCTCTAAACTAGGCATTAATTGGGCTGCATAGCAACATGGCAGAAGTGTTCCTTGTGGAAGCTCTGCATAGGGAGGGAGACACACAGAATGAAGGAAGGCCAAGGGATGGTCTGATGTGCTCACCAGGTTGTTCAGCTGATCGAGCACCTCATTGATTTGCTGGCTGTACACCAGCCCAATGTGGGACTTCCCCATTAGGCGCCGTACTTTCTTCCTGATGTCATTCTTGTTCACCTGTAAAGCCGAGACAGGGGTCTTAATAAGGGCTTTGCTCCCTTCCCAAGTGAGGCAAAGACAAGAAAATATCAAAGTTTCCACCTACCTGAGAGAAATGGAATTCTGAGACTATATCACTGACTATGGCAGAACACTTTCAACTGTGTGTTCTGTCCATATGCTGGGGAAACAAAGGATTGTCTGTGCCTCTAGCTAGCTTCTACAGGAAAGTAGCTCTTACAGAGCTGGGCATCAAGGAGACACCTCCTCCCATCCTTTACCAACACCATAATATCCTCCCCAAAAGGACTTCTTAGAGTATGATTTAGAACTAGTAACACAGGGACAGTAACAGTGGGACTTTGTTACCTGAGACACCTTGCAGCTAAGCACCACCATCCACCCCTGACTACAGGGAAATGGAATTCAAGCATAAAGAAAAGCTTACAATACAGGAACACTGACAGGAAGGCCTCTCGGTTGGGAAAATCCCTTTGTAAGACTGCCTGCAGCTGCAGGTAAGCCTCTGAGCGGTTTTTTGATTAATGATTGATGTGAGAGCCCAGCTGCTCACTGGGCAGTTCCCTCCCTGGGAAGGTTGCTGTAGAGGTCTATTGAGAAAGCAGCCTGAGCAAGCCAATACGCAGCACTCCTCCATGGTGTCTGCATCTGTTCCTGCTCCCAGGTTCCTGTCTTGGCTTCCTCTGACGATAGACTATCACCAGTTAGCCAATAAGCCCTTCTATTCCCCTGTTGTTTTTGGCCATAATGCTTATAACAGCAACAGAAACCTAACAAGACACGAAAATCAATCAAGTCAAAAGGCTCACAGAACTGTCTCTGTGTTTAGGAACTTATCCCTTCACATTTAAAAGCTAGGGAGAGGGCTGGAGAGATGGCTCAGCGGTTAAGACTGCTCTTCCCGAGGTCCTGAGTTCAAATCCCAGCAACCACATGGTGGCTCACAACGATCTGAAATGACATCTGATGCCTTCTTCTGGTGTGTCTGAAGACAGCTACAGTGTACTTACATATACTAAATAAATAAATCTTTGGGCTAGAGTGAGCAAGGCCAGAACAAGAAGGGAAAAATAAATAAATAAATAAATAAAAGCTAAGGAGAACTCAGGAAGGTTCATTCTCACAATAATTCTCTGCCACCACCAATTCAAATCCACATTTCTCTTTCAGAGAAGAACTTCTCTTGATAATTTGCAATATACTTCTCCACAATTATAAATAAGAAGCCCAAACAACTCATACTAGAGCTATCATTCCTTTTTTAATAAGCAGGTATTTTTTGACAAGATTTTATATAGTTTTATCTGGTCTCGAACTTATAGCCAAGCTTGGCCTTGAATTCCTGATCCTCCTGCCTCTACCTCCCAAGTGCCTTAATTGTTGGCATGAACCATCATGCCAGGAGACAGCTTTTTCTAGCTACAGAAAATTCTACATGACAAAGGGCTGGTGCTAACAAACAAATTCTGAGCACCTGAAGGTTTTAGAATGTACTACTGAAAAAAAGAGTATTAAATCAGTTGTAGGGGGCTGGAGAGATGGCTCAATGGTTAAGAGCACTGACTGCTCTTCTAGAGGTCCTGAGTTCAAATCCCAGCAACCACATGGTGGCTCACAACCATCTGTAATGAGATAGGATGCCCTCTTCTGGTGTGTCTGAAGACAGTGACAGTGTACTCATATAAATCAGTTGTAATCTGTGGAGAGCTCTGTTGTATCCTAACACAGCTCAGCAAAGGGAATACATAAAATTCAAAGTAAACAAGTAACAGGTGATAATCAGTGACCTTTATAACATTCAATAACAAAACGTCCTGGCAGCTTCAGTTAACGGAACAGTGTGCAAACTGCCGGAGGGGCCTTGAACTTTTCAGTCAGATACGTTGGCAGCTTCCAAACCAGTCCAGAATGTAGGCAATAGACCTAGTCTCGCCCTTCCAGCACCAGTAACAGCTGGACATAAGCAATACCTTCATCAGCAGCATATAGGATACGAGGTTGTGTAAAAGTGTGGCCAGCAGGCGGTCTTCATCATCCTCCAGGCGCTTCCGGTCATGTTCCCCTAGGGACAGGTACCTAAGCAGAAGCCCAGGCACAAGTTAGTTCTCAGGCAGGAGAGCACAGGACTACAAAGACGGAACTGAAGAGGCACATTGCCAGGTCTTTGTTAAGTCTCATACCTGTCGATCATCTCCTGAGGACCCTGGTCCATACCCATTCCTTCTCTTTCCAACATTACGGCATCTAAGAATGCATCTTCCCAGAACTGCATTTGGTCCCATAAAGTAGAACGTTCTTTGCCTGTGTAGAATAAGGTTATTTCTTGGGTGGGGAGCATGGCTTATTTAACATTTAAGGAATGTAGCTGCTAAATAAAAAGATAGTAAGCCCCAGATAAAACAAGGTCATTCCAAATTTCAGAGCAATGGAAACCAAACCTTTCTCCCAGATCTAATACATTTTGCCTCCAACCCCAGAGGCCACCACGTGAGGCCTTGCCCCTCCCCAGCAGGGGGGCTGAGCACATCACACAAAGAAAGGCAGTTACTCATAGAAAAGGTCTCCATAGCGGCATCCTCTAGCTGGTCCCACATGGATCCTTTGTCCCTTCCTGCCAATTTGTAAGCAGGGAGGAACATGGTAGCAAGAGGAAAGAAAGGAGACAGAAAGACATAGCCTGGTGAGTCACGCCCAAGCCCAGCTTCATCTAGTTCTCAGCCCCTGCTTATCCCACAGGTTCCGGGGTTCAGCTTTTAAGATGCTATCTGGACCACTGAGAGGCCTCAGTGGGTAAAGGTGCGTGCTGTCAAGCCTGATGATCCGGGTTCAGTCCTGGAGCCCACATGGTGGAGGGAGGAAGGAGAGAACCAACTTCTAAAGTCCCATGATCTCCATGTGTGTGCGTGGCATGCACCCCTGTCCCCATTAAATAAATGATGTCAAAATTGAAATTAATAAAAAGCCAAGCAGCAGCTGTTGGTGCCACCCTCTCCCATGGCTGAGCCCAGCTTTTTTCTAACACAAGGGACCTTGCCAGTCTATTTCTTACCTAGTAGTCCCTCATAGAGATAGACTCGCTGGCTTACATCTTCGGAAGAGCGAATCGGACTACCAGCCGGCTTCTCCTTTGGCTTCAAGCTATGGGCTTTACTCTAGAAAGACAAGATGGTAGGTCAGATGCCAGAGTTACCAACCAAGAGGGACAAAGTGAACCAGGCACCTCAGGGAAAGGCAGGCTCCTGCACTAAGTAGGCATCATCCATTAACGCACGTTCCCTGCTTCTGCTACTATGCTTGGCTGAAAGTCAACCTAATAATCCTATTTTCTGTTACTGCTTCCTAAAGCAAGAAATGAAGTCTTTGTTCTGACTTACCTTTATTCTTTAGTCTCTGTAATGTTTTCTCTTAAAGCTGGGCATGCCTCTAGTCCCAGTTTGTGCGAGGTTGAGAAGGAGATCAGTAGTTCAAGGCCAGCCTCAGCTTTATAACAAGTTTGAGGCCAGCCTGGGCCATAAGATCCTGTCTCACACCCTTACCCCACAAAACGAGGTAAAGCTTTTACAGCAGCATGATACAATAGAAGGAACACAGAGTCTGAAGTCAGACTGGCCATGGTTCAGATCCCTACTTTTTATTAATGTTGTAGTGGCTGAGGATCATTTTCTTTGTCTTTAAAAGGAACACTACAATCTACCCCACAGGACTGGAGAAATAATTAACTGAATTGTTTTTTATTGAATGTGTGTGTGTGCATGGTCACAGGTGTGTGCAAGTGTCTGTATGTGCGAGGGTCCAACAGGATACCTTACTTTATCTTCTACATCACACACACACACACACACACAGTTCTTACCTCAACTGTTCCCTAGCACAGGCCATTTAAGGCTGTGTGGTAAGGAGAGCCAGGAAAGGTAGCACATATGAAGGGATTTTTTTAAGATTTATTTTATACATATGTGAGTACACTGTCGCTGTCTTCTGATGAAGAGGGTATCAGACCCCATTATGGATGGTTGTGAGCCACCATGTGGTTGCTGGAAATTGAACTCAGGACCTCTGGAAGAGCAGTCAGTGCTCTTAAGCCCTGAGCCATCTCTCCAGTCCCCATAATGAAGGGATTTTAAAAAAGGTTTCAAGAGACTATTATTATTATTATTAATATGAGTACACTACACTGTAGTTGCCTTCAGACACACCAGAAGAGGGCATCAGATCCCATTACAGATGGTTGTGAGTCACCATGTAGTTACTGGGAATTGAACTCAGGACCTCTGGAAGAGCAGTTAGTGCTCTTAACAGCTGAGGCCTCTCTTCAGCCCTCAAAAGAATTTTAAAAGTAACATTTATTCATTTTGTACATGTGTCCTGGGGTAACATTTATTCATTTTGTACATGTGTCCTGGGGGTAACATCTATTCATTTTGTACATGTGTCCTGGGGTAACATTTATTCATTTTGTACATGTGTCCTGGGGGTAATGCGCAGGTTGTGGTTATACATACAAGTGTAGGAGTTGGTTTTCTCCTTCGACCATGTAGTTCCAAGGATAGAACTCAGGTTGTCAAGGTTTGAGGGCAAGAGCCTTTACCTGCAGGGACATCTTCCTGGGCTCCACCCCTTTTGACAAGGTCTTACCATGTAGCAGGCTGGCCTCAAACTTAAGATCCTTCTACCTCAGCCCCTGAGATGGATACCAGCCAGACCCAGAAGGAGCCACCACACCCAGCTGGAAGGACTTCTCAAATACTCTTATTAAAACAGCCTGTGTAGACTCAGAATGAGTCAGGCCCTAACTTGAGTGTCCCTGCTAATTCTTAACTCTATCTCAGCCTCCATTGGCTCTTCTGGGAACAGACATATAGAAGGACCTAGAGACAGATGAGCACCAGTAGTAAAAAATGACTTCATTTGAATTCTATCTTCCACTGTCCTCTCTAGAAAAATGGACTGAAAAGCTGTTGTGAAAAATACCCACTGTCGTCTTAATAAAGCGGCACAGGGATCAAAGCAGATAATGCTGTCTAAAGAAGCAGGCATGCTCTGCAGAGCAGAGGGGAGAGATAAGAGCGCAGGGATTTATGTCATTTGGGTGTGGTGGTACGCACTTGTAATCCCAGCACTTGGGAGAGGAAAACAGAGGGGTCACAAGCCTGCATTACACAGTGAGTTTGTCTCAAAAGAGAGAAGGAAGAGGAGGGAGGAAGGGAGGAAGGAAGGAAGGAAGGAAGGAAGGAAGGAAGGAAGGAAGGAAGGAAGGGAGGAAGGAAGGAAAGGAGGGAGGAAGGAGGGAGGGAAGGGAGGGAAGGGAGGAAACAAAACAGCAGACAGATGGAGATAGAGAGAGAGAAAGAAAAGAGCCACCCCAGCTGAGCCAGACCTCGGCAGGACTATGGTAAGGTTCTCTCTCCTCCTCCTCTCTCCTCCGCAGCACCAAGTGCCTGCTCAGCAGTGCTCTGCCTCTGAATTACACCTCCAGCCCCACCTTTTCCTTCTCATTGTCTCTAAACCACTTTCCTCTTCCATTAAAGAAATGCTCTATCGCTGGGTGTGGTGGCGTACGCCTTTAATCCCAGCACTCGGGAGGCAGAGGCAGGTGGATTTCTGAGTTTGAGGCCAGCCTGGTCTACGAAGTGAGTGCCAGGACAGCCAGGGCTATACAGAGAAACCCTGTCTCGAAAAAACAAAAAAAAAAAAAAAAAAGAAAAAGAAAAAGAAAAAGAAAAAAGAAATGCTCTTTTTGTTAGTAAATAGAGCTTACAAAGATGGTGCTTGTAGCGGAATTGGTTTCGATTTCACTGTCGGACAGAGTGGCCCGGGAACTTGCCAAGTGGGCGCTGCCTTCGCCTCCTGGCCCATCACCTGCATTGCTGCTCAGGTCACTGTCAGCTCCAAGGGTCTCTCCCGAACTATTACTCACCTGGGAAAGACAAGAGGCAGTAAGGGACAGTCCCAGAGAGGGACTCCCAAAGCCACTTAGAACCCTAGACTTCTAGGAAAAGGATCATTTTAAAGGTGTGTCAACTTTCCCATACACTTCTTTATAAAATGAGTGACATCCTGCGTCCACACACCCATGAGGATCAAGCTGATCTGAGACTAAGAATGGATCAAAGGGAAGGAGCACTTCCAGGGAGAAGCCCACACCCCACCCACAAGGAGGTCACTGTGGTTCCCCTACCACGGCGCTAACTTCCCCTACCACGGTGCTAACTTCAGAATCCTGGCTTGAGCTTCGGATCAGAACAGCCGGGCTCACACCGGTGACAGAGTCTTCATCCGTCCTCTGAAATCACACAAAGACACACTTAAAAAAAAAAAAAAAAAAAAAAAAAAAAAAAAAAAAAAAAAAAAAAAAAAAAAAAAAAAGCCGGGCGTGGTGGTGCACGCCTTTAATCCTAGCACTCGGGAGGCAGAGTCAGGCGGATTTCTGAGTTCGAGGCCAGCCTGGTCTACAAAGTGAGTTCCAGGACAGCCAGGGCTATACAGAGAAACCCTGTCTCGAAAAAACAAAAAACAAAAAACAAAAAACAAACAAAAAAAAACACTTAGTTCCAAAGGAACCCTGAGCAAATCATTTTTTTCTTAAATGGGTTGTGTGAACTTACATAAATAAAAAAACACATTAAACAAATAACCATTGTAGAAAACAAAAGAATAAGTCTACTGCCCAAATTAACCTTTACTTTCAGTGTGTTTCCTGATAGTCTTTTAGTCTTTTCTAGATATATTTAAAAACTAAATTGAAGATGGACAGAGTAGCATACACTTTTAATCTCAGCACTTGGGAGACAGAGGTAGGATGATCTCTGTGAGTTCAAAGACAGCTGGGTCTACATATAGCAAATTCCAGCCAGGGCTACACTAGTAAGACCCTCCCTCTCATAGATGTATCACATACACACACATACACACACACACAAAATTATATTGTGCTGCTAAATTTTTGAAAACACAGTTAATTGTAGTATTACATTTCATGACTATTTATTTCATGTTCCTTATTATTGGTTATATTTGAGTTTGTTTCCCTTTTAACTATAAAAGTATTTTGAGGATTAATGATATAACTTAGTGAGTCTTTATCTCAAATGTATACCCTGAATTTAATTCCCACTGCCAAAATATGTGTGTGTGTTTGTATGTGTGTGTGTGTGTGTTTGTTTGTTTGTATGTGTGTGTGACTGTGTGTGTTTGTGTGTGGTTTGTATGTGTGTGTATATGTTTGTGTGTGTTTGTGTGTGTGTGTGTGTGTGTGTGTGTGTGTGTGTCTTACTTTGAGACAGTAATTTACTCCTGGCAATCTTCAGGAAGGCTCTTACAAACCTGGGAGGCAGATGTCAGGCTCACACCACTGTCTGCGCTCATCTGGGACTTTTTCTCCTCTGTCTCACCCAGGTCAAAGACAGGCTTGATGCCTTCTGGCCCTGAGTAGGGAAGACTTGTGTTATTCAGCACAGAGAAGCTCGGGGGGGGGGGGGGGGGGGGGGGGGGGGGGGGGGGGGGGGGGGGGGCAGGCTGGTGAAGGAGTGGGCCAGCAGCAGAGCCTGCTCCACCCCTAGTCATCAAATCCCAGTCACCTCCCAGGGACCCACGAGAAGAGGTCCCCAGAAGCCATAAGAACCAAGTAGTCCATTAGACCTGGCCAAGGGTCTCTGCAGCCATCTTCTCACCCTGAGAAAATTCAGAGCAAATCATCCTGACACAAAACGTTCCTCAAACCCCATTCCATGGCACCCAAACCCCATTCCATGGCACCCAAAGCCCATTCCATGGCACCCAAAGAGAGCTTCACCTGTGCCTGAAGCAGACCATTAAATATCCCCAGATGCTCAGTGATTCCTGACAAATGTGTCTAAAGGCCAGAAATGATTAGGCCAAAAGAAAGAAGGAAACACTGTTTCCATGGTCACTGTCTCCCCCACCCTACACCATCTACATTTGAGACCAAAAACAAAAAACCCAAAAGCCCCTATTTAACTCACCCGCCCAGGATGGTATGGCAAAAGGACAGAACAACAGACAGCAAGAAAGTGTGCCTAGGCAAGCCACTAGAGAGAGCTGGAAGCGACAGACTCAACACAGAGGGACAGCAACCATCTCTGCCAAGTGCACCCGCAGGCCTAACCGTGAGGGGGGTACCAGGCACAGAGGGGCGCTGCAATCTGCAGAAGCCCTCCCCACCACCGACAGAGCAAGAGAAAACCAAGGTCTGGGTCTTTTACTCAGTAGACGCCTGATTGCTGACGAAGGGAGGGCAAGGAGTAGCTCGCAGGCCACACACCTAGGAGTCACACACCACCTACCTGCTTCCAATCCTAATGCAGCACCACCCTCCCCCCAGGAGGTCTCAGACCTGTCTCTACAACTCTTCCTCCAAATACCACCCAAGAACAAATTTGGAGTGGGGCTGACAAAGGGAGCCTGTCCCCAATTGGGCCTGGGAAGTTGGCAGGTATGGGAGACTGGGGACGGGAAGGGGCATTCGTTCCTTACTCTGTTTTTCCAAAGCCTTTTGCTTTTTCACTTCCTGGTGCTTGTTCCACAATTCTACCCCAGATGCAATGCAAGCAGGAGAGAAAGACAGAAAGTCAGACTTGTCAAAGGACGGAAACCACCCCGCCCATGCTCATTCCATTTCAGACACAGCATTATTAGCTAAGAGATACCAAGATATCTCTGTTCGGGTAGGGTTGAGGAATCAAAAATCCAGTTTTTGCCCCTGAAGTCATGAACTGAAGCCTCTAAATTTCTAGTCCTACTCCCAATGTAAACACTCTACAGAATTTTTAAGCTGGAAGGGCTCTTCATGAGACCCTTGTATTTTTGTATGAGAAACTGGGCCCTAAATAGGCTGGAGACAGATCATTTGACTTCTACCACACTGTGATCTCTCTGCTAAATAAGCCGAGCCACGCTTACAAATTACAGATAAGAGAGACAATCCGGACAAGCAGGCCAAGAATTTCAGAGGCGTGAGCATAAATCTGCTTAACTCCTGGACTAAATGAAGGCCAAGCATTAGTTAGCATCCCTCCTGTTGCCACCAAAAAACCCCCAAATTTACCGTTAGAACTATTGCCTGCTCAACTAAGAGACCCATTTGTAGTCAGCATCTAGAAAAACATGCTTCCAATAGAAGTAACAGAGAATGGAAAATCGTCAAGACTAACTTCTCAGTAGTACAAATCACAGAAAATACCAATCAGAGCACTTTTTTTTTTTTTCTGGAAGAACTTCAGAGTTTACTTGGTATAAATAATCTCTTCATTCTCTAGATGAGGTGACAGAGAATCTAATAGTGAAGTTATCTGCCCAAGTAGAGTCAAGACTTTCAGGACAACAGATCAATATTTTTCTAGGGCATCGTATCAGGCAGGAGAAAGCCAGGTTTTACTACAGCTTCTAGGAGAATATTTGCCAACCAGAGATCCGGAGATGCCCCAAGAAGAGGGCTGCTTCGTCCCTCTGAGAACTTAGGACAGTGGTTACAGGTCATGGTAAAGAAGCATCAGCTGAAAGCATAGCATAGAGACCAGGGGTCAGCATCCAAAAGAAAGCAGCATAGATGACTCACAGTCAAGTAGGAGTGAGTCACATAGGTGACACTAGAGTGTGAACAGAGAAACTCCAAACATAAGCAAGTTTTCAGTCAAGTCTGGGGTGGAAAGCAGAAAGAAGAGCTTGCTCAGAAATCTGTGATTTTGGAGTCTAGAACCCAAACATGCCAGAACGGAACACATTCCAGAGCAGTGTAATGCTTGGATGGGGGAAAACTGGATGCAGAGACCCAGATGATCATAATTTCACATCCCAAAGATGTATCCATAAATTTCCTAATAGTTTCCAGGAACGTGTTTTCTCTATGTGAAGAAATTCAGATGCAAGTTTAAAAGGGATTGAGAATGCGGCTCAGACTGCCTGCACTGCATGGCATGGGTCTCTAAGCAAACTCCCATCGTTCTTCAGAGATGCTGGTGAGGCGGCTATGAACGAGCGAGCAGGAAGACCGGATGCAGGTAAGAAAATGCTCCTGGAAGTGGACAAAGACCTATCTCCCTCTCTAAAAAGCAAGCATGGCCAAGAGAAAGCCAGGATTCTGAATGAACTGAGAGAATGGAGGGGAAGTTAAGAAGCCAGGCCCGTTTTGGCATATCAAACACAATAATACATACCAACAGATGCTACAAAATTCTCTTCCTTTAAACTTCTGGTATCCAGTTCTTTAGGACCCTTTCCTGTAGCACTTGGTGCCCGAGGGCCCAGCTGAGGGACCCTTAGCTGAGCCATCGCCTTTGGGTCCCCCCGCCCAGCCAGACCAGGATCCTTGCCAACTGGGGTATTTACATTCTCTGTCGGACTTCTCTTCCGTTTGTCTGGTTCTGAGGAAAGGAACAAATACAAAAAGTGATTAAAGTAGAAATCAGGTCAGAAAAGTGAGATGCGGGGGGAGGGGGGAGAGATACAGGAAGATGAGGGGCAGAGTTAGCAAATGGAGGGAAGAACAGCTAAGGCCTTGGTTTGCATGGTAGGAATAATGTTTCTTACATATAAATCAAAATCCCAAAGTGTGACAGAGCGGAGTGGCCCTGGGAAGCCTGACAGGGAGACAGCAGGCACGTCCCTACCTTTACTATAGTAGTGGGTCTGGGCAATCTCCAGCAGCCCAAAGATGCTGGCCATGCCACCCAGACCTGCGTGGGCATAGGACTGCTCAAGGCTGAGGACTGTGCACTTGAGGAGGTCTAGCATCCCCTTGTACACCTTCCGGCTGATTTCCTGCAAGGAGAGCCAGGACCTAGAGCTAGCACCCTCTCTCTAACATCCACACTCTTCTGCCCAGCTGATCCCGACTCCCTTGCCCAGACGCTTACCACGTCTTGGATGACATCCTGCCGGGCGTCATCCTCTGACTGCACTGCGCGATTCAGCTTGCTCAGTACAAAGACTCGAAGCTGCTCACTCTCCAGCAGCCGGCGTACCTTCTTCATATTGAGCCAGCCCACTCCCTGGCCGTCCAGCACACTGTGGACCACTTCCTTCAGGAACTGCTGGTTCTCGCTACAGGGCCCACAAGCCACTTCTGTGGTCATCTGATCCTTGGCAGAGCAGCCAACCCCTCCCCCCCACCAGACAAAATACATCCCGAGGACTGCAGACACTCATGACCACCACACTCCATGACCCCCAGGATCTTGTTTGACAACTTCCCACACTCCGGCAGTTTCCCTTTCTCCACACCATAAACTCTTGCCTGGGGACTGGCTAAAAATGGGAAGTGATGACCGAAAATTGATTAAATCTACTGTCTTGAGAGCTGCTCTCCTAATCTTGAACATTCCTCAAAAATAAAATAAAATAAAATAAAATAAAATAAAATAAAATAAAATAAAAATCAGGAGTCATTCCCTCTACCTGAGAACTTTCAAACCGTTTTGCCAGTTAAGTGCAGGTGTATGCCTGTAACCCCAGCACTTGGGAATGGAAGTAGAGATCAGTTCAAGTTCATCCTCAACTACATACTGAGTTTAAGGGAAGCATTGTAAGAGATAATGAGACTGTCTCAAGAAACAAACAAACCAGTGAAGTGCCGCCATGTATTACCTGGAGTTGCTGGACCGGCCCTGTGGTGATGAAGGTTCTCTTTTCACGGTTGGGCTGTGTTTAATGACAGATGACTTCTGGTCCACTAAAGCCCTCCTGTTTCCTAAATCGGGAAGGTAGAATTGAGACACATCGTTGGCATAGTCTGGGGCCTCACGTTATCATACCCCTGGGTTGCCATAGTCCACACCCATTCTCCAGCTGGGCTGGGCAGGGTGATACCAGAACATCACACAAAGGTAGAAAGCAGCCATGGCAATGTGCAGGAGATAGGGACAGAGATGAGGCCACTCCACATGCACCAGCAGCATGCCCCATGGGCTGCATGGGTGTCATGGGGGATATGCAAGGCAGGTCACTCGTGTGACATTGCTTGCTCCATGAGGAGGATGGCCCTCAGGCAGGCAGAGAAGTTGCTAGGAAAAAAAAAAGGTCATGCACAGCTCACGGGGAAGACCCACCTTCACCACTCCCAGGGCCGGCTTCAGTAACAATCTCCATTAGAGTATTTAGCCCAAATACTGGGACAAAAATACACAATTAGTAGGTGCACCACAATACTTGAAACCCTCTACCCATTGTTGGAACAGTAAGTCAGACCATCTGAGCACTCTCTCAAAGCCTGGAAAGTGCGTAGAACCTTCATTCTTGGGCATGTCAAAGCTGGAAGCCAAGTGACCAGGAGATAACCACGGCTCTAAGAAAGAACATTCTTAGGCCTGGGACCTCTCAAAGCCAGGGGCAAGGCACATGACAACAGAGAGCCGTCAGATACTAAACAGGCACATGCATGAAAGAGGGAACGCTTGTTTTTGTGGAATATCTAGCCCAGGGATCCTGAGGGCCTGTGGGTAACCACAAGGAGAGACATCTTGCAGATGCTGTCAGGGAAGTCAGGGTGCCGAAGTGAGGACGGGGCACAGGTGGGAAGGCCAGGTGCAGCCCATGAGATGAAGCATGGCATGCAGTGAGTTTCAGTCCCTCCTCCCTTCAAGTGCACCAGATGAAAGCCAGAGAGGCCCCCACACCTTTCCATCGCTATTCCACCCATCCATTTGAGACTCACTGTGGCAATACAGGTTAGTTTTCTGTATTACTACTCTGCTCCTTCACCCACCTACTTCAAATCCCCGCCCCACTAAAGAACGTTCCTTAGGTTCCTGAAACCTCTAGCTGGATGTGATGGGCTGTCCATGCCTCTAATCTTAGTACTAGGGAGGTTAAGGAAAGAGGATTCTAAGTGTGAGGGGCTCTACATAGAAAAACCCTGTATCAAGAAAATGGTTGCTTCTTGCTGTATACTATACTTGTATACTTATACTACTATAGTTAAATATTTCAGGACAATATCCAGAGATGACAAACAGAAGCCAAATTAAATTGAGAAAAGCCCTTCAAGCTACAAAGAACACAGGTGAAACTGAAATAAGGTCTGAACTGACCCTAGAAGTCAATCAGTACCACTCACCGACCAAAAGTTGGCATGAAGCCATATAAAGCTAGCTTCTATAAATGCTGCTAGGTTGCCCATAGTCATCCTCCCGTGGACCAGCTCCTTTACCCAAGGTCATGGAGTAGGCATCTGAAGGCAGCTGATTATCCCCATGTTAGCATATACTTCTCATAAGGTCCTCCCCAGAGCAGTGGCGATCCCATACCACTACTGTCCTGCGGATAGAACAGGGCCTCCTCCAGCTACAAAGATAGTTTCTATCTACAACCACTTAGTGCCTATAGTGTGCGGTGAAAGCCGTGATAAGCAAAATGAGGCAGCAGCCGGGTCAAATGATTCATGGTGCGCAGGCTCCTGACAGTCATCCACATGTCTGACATGTCTCTCAGAGAAACCTGGTTTGACAAAGGAAGACTTGTAGTTACCTTTCAGGCTGGGAAATGGTGTAGTCTTCTCTCGGGCACCTTTGGTGGGCAGTGTGAGGTTTGAAAGACTGAAGCTTGTACTATGGTTCCGATACAGGCTGCCTACAAAGGGAAGGGGATGAAAATGAGGATGCCCATGAGTTAACAGGGCAAACCCTCACGACATCCTCAGAAGTGACTGTTCCATCATTGGCACCTTCCTCCTTTCTAACAGCATCCCAGATAGATAACTCTCTGCTCTATCTTAGAAAGATTGAGTGAAATGTAGGGTAAAAAAAGAAACCCCAGATAGTTCTGCTCAAAATGCAGTCCTAGTTTTCTCAGGCTGCATACGGTGACAATATCCACATCTCGTTCATGTGGTTCATTTAGCTTTAGATCTGAAGTACAACTACTATCTGGCTTCTCAGGACATCTACAACTACAGCCACCCTCTACGGTAGCTCACATTAGCCCGTGTCAGTCTACAGTCTATGAGAGGTTCTAACCTCAGGTGCTAAAAGTCAGCATGAAAATCAGCTGCATATATATTTAAACATGTTCATTAAAGCCCCTTACCAGGCAAAGGCATATCTGAAACAAATGTTTCCACAAAGTATATGTAAAACTGTATGATCTAAATGTAACATTTAATATTCTACTATGTCTGAAATACATATATGTGAATGGGATAGAGAGATGGCCCGGTGCGTAAAGGTACTTGCTACCAAATCTGAGTTTGACCCTGAGGAGCCACAGTGTAGGAAATTTGTCCTCTGACCTCCACATATATGCTGTGACCTGTTGGTACATTCATGTGTGGGCATACACGCCTCATACATACATACATACATACATACATACATACATATATACATTCATACAAACATTCATACATATATACATACATATTTAATGACTAATTTCGTTGGTGTTTCTTTTAACTCATTTAAAAATACTTCATTCAGTATCACCCCACTGATCTGAATAAGGACTAATGTCAACCTAGCCCTACATCTCAAGTTCTGAGCAACACGTGCCCTAAAGAAAATGGAGCAGAGGAACAAGAAGTTGAAGGTACTTACTAGCAAAAGACATGATGCCTCCGAAGCCCTCGGTGCTGTTGTTGGAGACAGTGGAGTTGGGAGAGCTTGCTCTCGAGTCTGACTCTGCATCTGAGTCACTTGCCAGCTTCAAGCTGTTGGGCCGCAGCAGCTTTTGAGCCCTTGAATGCATAGTGCCACCTGTGAGTCCCAGGCAGGGGTACCTCTCTTGGGAGTGGGCCTTATGCTATACTGAAGTTGCCATTCTTATCCCATAATTTCTAAGTCCCTAGTTCAAACAACTACCCTCTAGCAGAACAGAGTCTGTAGACTTTCTGATTAACCTTGCCCAGGGTTACTGCAGTGGGGGCCCTTAGTCTCCCATCTAAAAAGGATGCCCAGGCTCTCACCGACTGCCACTGACATGCTGGCTGAACCGGGGAGTGTAGCTCTCCCCCTGCTCCTCCTCATCTTCCTCAGGGGGAAAGCCATACTGGGGCTCGAAGTATGGATTGTCATAGGTTCGCTGGCACACTGACCCCTCTCCAGTCTCAGTCTGTCTCTTGTCCACAGTAGATTTGCAAATGCTGGGAGGCACGGGAGGGAGGGGCTTGGAGATGCCTGCTGCGGCCTTATCTCCCATCTCCATAGAGTCAGCAGCTTCCTAGGAGTCACATTAAACAAAGAGTGGTCACCCGATGTCCAGTGAAGACTTACCCATAGTTTCAGTTCAGTGGAGCAGACCAGACCTGTCAGATTCCTAGCCTATGAAATGTATGGGAAAAGCTACTGTATTCTTGATCGCTGGACTTACAGACTTATAAGTAGTTAATAGTGACACCTTAACAGAAGTCCAGTGACCTTCTTCCAGGTCATATCAGAGGCTTATAGAAAAGAAGATAGGAAAACATGGAAAAAGGCAAGCCAACAGCTGCAGTAAGGTTTTCCATCCTAAACAGTTTAGGCCCACATCCTAAACAGTGGCTGTCACGATGCGCCCACCCCTCTAAGTGCTCACGTACAGAGTGGGCACTGTGGACAACAGTGCTGGGGCTGCTGCTGGCTGTGGTGCTGGAGCTGGAGCGCAGCGGAGGCTTTTCCTGAGAGTTCCCACTGTCTGGGCCGGGCTCCTCTCCCTCCTTCTGGGGCTGCAGCTCGTCAATCTCCACTTCACTGGCATCTCCCAGGGCTGCATGCGTCAGAGGATCCACATCTACCAAGAGAGACCAAGAGGTACAGACCACCTCAGCCCCCAACCCAAGCTCTGCCTAGCTCGTACTGGCCAGTCTTCCCCAGCATACTTACTGGGAGTGTCGCCATTGATGTCACATTTCATCATTTCACTGACGAAGTCCCCAAGGGAGGAGTAAGAAGAGCTTGAGTCATCATAATCCTGACTATCACTGCCACTGCAGAGGCAAAACAATACAAAAGAAAGGGAGAGGGGCTGGCCCAGGCGGCTCAGGCTGTTACGGCTCTTGCTGCCAAGCCTGATAACCTGAGTTTGATCTCTGGGGCCCATGTGGTAAAAGGAAAGAACCAACTACCTCGAGTTGTCATCTGACCTCCATATACACACAGGGCTACACAAATGCAAACATACACACACACACAGACACACAGACACACACACATACAGACATACACATGTACATCATAAATTGTTTTTAAAGCTGAAGATGTAGCTCATTTGGTAGAGTGCCTACCCAGCATGCAGGAAGACCTGGGTTCTATTCTAGCACTGTAGAAGCCAGGTGGAGCAGTACACTCCTATAATCCCAACATTTGGAAAGTAGAGGCAATAGGAATAGAAATTCAAAGTCATCCTTAGTAAATTAACCCAGCCTAGGACACAGGAGACCTTTTTTCCAAATATAATAGAAAGAAATAAAATCAGAAAGGGAAGACAGAGGAATCCACAATCAGTTCTTATAAAAACAAAAAGAGGAGGACAGCTAACTCAGGCCAGAGTATGAGACATCATTAGACGTCACGGAAACCAGTCAGAGCGATGACAGTAGTTCATGCCTGTAATCCCAGCACTTGGGAACTCCGGGTAGGAGAACTGAGTGAGTTTGAGGGCATCCTAGACTATACAATGAAACTCTGTCTCAAAATACAAAAACAGCCGAGGGGCTGAAGAGATGGCTCGGTAGTTAACATTTGCTGCACTTTCAGAAAATGCAGGTTCTGTTCCCAGCACTCATATGACTATCTGTAACTCCAGTTCTAGGGGATCCAATGCCATCTTCTTCCCTCTACGAACACCAGGCATACACATGGTGCTCACAAATACATTCAGGCAAGGCACATATACACATAAAATAATTAATAAATAAATAAATACTAAAAGACAAACAAAACCCACAAAAAAACAACCTATCTAACAAAGGACTAGGGAGGTAGATCAGGTCGTAGAGCGCCTGCCTAGAAGGCAAGAGGCCCTGAATTTCATTCCCACCACCACATAAACTGGGTGTGGTAGTGTATACCTGAAACCCTAGCATTCCAGAGAATCAGAAGTTCAAAGTCATCGTAAACTACACATTGAGTCCAAGGTAAGTCTGGACCACACGAGATCCTACCTCAAAAAAGAAAAGCAAGCAAGAAAGAACAACACACACAGTAAAAAGAAGGGAGGAGCAGGATGGGGAGGTCATGGAGGAGGATAGGACCAAGATATAGTATATGTATGTATACAACTGTCAAATAATAAAAAATAAATATTCAAAGGAGGAGGAGAAGGTGAAGGAGGAGACCCCAGTGGTTAGGAGAGCTTGCTGCATAGTCATGAACCAGGGTTTAGATCCTAGCACTCACCTAACAAGCGAGGTCGTCCTGGAACTCCAGCCCTGAAGGATCTCATGCCTTTTTCTGGCTTACACACACACACACACACACACACACACACACACACACACACACACGTGTACACACACAAACACACTTACACACACATGTACACACTAAATCTTTTTTTAAATTGATGTTCTTTTTTTTTTTTTTTTTTTTTTTGAGACAGGGTTTCTCTGTGTAGCCCTGGCTGTCCTGGAACTCACTCTGTAGACCAGGCTGGCCTCGAACTCAGAAATCTGCCTGCCTCTGCCTCCCAACTGCTGGGATTAAAGGCGTGTGCCACCACCACCCGGCACTAAATCTTTTTTTAAAGAAGAAACTAGCTAAAATATAATGCAGAGCTTCCAAGACTCACACCTACAACTGCCTCCTCACACAAGAGACTGCTCACCTGTCCTCCGTGGGGTCGGAGTCAGAATCGCGCTCCGGTGGCACACTCAGTGCCTCGGCCAGCTGAGAGTTGCCATCATAGACACGATAATGGATGGGCTGCAGCTGGTGAGCATACCACTTTGGCTTGTCACCAATAAGGGCTGGATCAAACGTATCTACCCAAAGAGGAGAAACAGTGAGCAGGGGAGGAAAGAAGAAAGTGGGCGGAGTCTAAAGCAACAAAGAGGGAGGGAGGAAGCAGGGGCAGGACAGCCTAGGAGGGGCAAACGCAATGAGGGGCAGGCAGAGGGCACAACAACTCACTGTTGTGAATCCGCTGGAAGGCATAGTTCGAAGGGTTCAGGATCCATTCTCCAAAATACTCCACAGCTTGAGTCCTGGCCAGTTTCTCAGCAAAGGGAGTCTGCCGGGGACGTGAAGCCAGAAAGGAGCCAGCTTGGAAAGCTACCACAGGCCGGGGGAAGAGTCGCAGGGTACGTGTGTGCATCTGAAAGCCCTGCAGCACGTTAGCAGAGTTGAAGAAACGTACCATGGCCACTCTGGGAAAAAAGGGGAGGGAGTGTATGTGTGAAATAATCCAAGACCCATACCCTGTATCATTAGGATAGCTATGATCCAAGGTCTTAGGCCACCTCCCAACACAATCACTTAACAGGTTACAACCCCCTTTACAGAGAGATCTTAAAGAACCATCAGCCTTTCTCTTCATGCTGAGAGTATGAGCTATTTCTTCTCCTTACTTTTGCTAAGGTAGAAAATATAACCAAATATCACACACATTTTTGTATATAAGGTAAATCTGGCTTTCAGAAGTAGTATCCCCCAAAACCAAGAGATCAGAGAAAAAACTTAAGGACTCATGGTCTTACCTCGTTGCAACGTCGACTGAATCTACATCATTGCCATAAATGAGCGGGTTGAATTCGGTGGAAGGTGTGGACTGAAGGTCATTAGATGGCCTTCCCAAGAGAAGCGGGATCTCCTGGCCCTCGTGGAACTTCTCCAGGTTAAGAATAGGCTGGGTGTTGAGACTCATGCTGGCTAGGGCCTGTGGAACAACAAAAAGTCCTCATACAAGACAGATTCTCCGACGGCCCATCTTGGCTCCTAGGAGAGAGCTGCTTAAGGTCTTCACCTGCCACTCTGATCAAATGTTCTCTACAAAGATCTGTGCTCATTTGAAAATCACGACCAATTCATTTTAGAGTCTATATATTGGGGTAAAAAAAGAATCCAAATATCAGGCAGAATTATATAGCTGTCCATCTTAAGTCAAACAAGCTCAAAGCATTTTTAAATAAAATTGAAGTTCAAGACAACTTTTAGTTTCCATTTATTTTAGCCAAGAAGTGATTTTCAAATTGAAATATAAACAAGTGAACTGTAAAAACAGAGCTACTCAGAAGGACACAATAAATAAAAATAAAACAACAACAGAGCTTTCCTGGACAGTGGACACACACTTTAAACTCAGCATGGTAGAGGCAGAGACAGGGAAAGCTGAGTCCAAGGCCAGCCTGGTCTACAGAGCAAGTTACAGGATAGCCAGGGCTACACAGAGAAACCTTGTCTTGAAAACAAACAAAACAACCAACAACCACTGCCAACAACAACAAAAACCAGAACCTCTCCAAGGCAGACCCTGTCTCAAAACAACCCCCCAAAACAAAACAAAACCCCAGAATCTCAAGTTCCCAACTTAAATTAGCCTAAGAGACTCTGTGGTGCTCTTTGAAAAGTACTGATCTCAACCTGGAGTTTTTTTTAAATGCGGGTGAGCTCAGGAATCACTTGGGCTGGTGTCACAGTATATGCGGAATCAAAACATCTGTGTGATTCTGTGCTTTCAATAAAGCCAGGTGTTAATGCTGCTGGTTCATGGACTGCACTGTAGTAAGCTGGCATAAATTCATATAGCACTCTATCTTCAAATTAGTCATCTCTCTCTCTCTCTCTCTCTCTCTCTCTCTCTTTCTTCCTCTCACACTCTCTTTCAACCAAGTTTTCATTATGTAATACTGGATGACCTGGAACTTCCTATGTAGATCAGGCTGGCCTCAAACTCACAGAGATCTGCTTGCTTCTGATTACTTATCTTTATTTCATGTGCATTGGTGTTTTGCCTGCACATATGTTTGTATGAAGGTGTCAGATCCTCTGAAACAGGAGTTACAGGCAGTTATGACCTGCCGTGTGGGTACTGAGCATTGAACCTGGGTTCTATAGAAGAGCAGCCAGTGCTCTTGACTTCTGAGCCATCTCTCCAGCCCCTACATTAGTCATTCTTAAGCAGCCATCAAGAACAAAAACACAGCAAGAGAAGACTGCTATAGAACTTTCTGAACTTGCAACCCTCACCAGATTCTGCTGCAACAAGGTATCACATTACATCAGCAAGGATGAGGCAAGTGAGCTGATGCAGAATGACCCAGTTCAGTTCAATGCCATCTAGACTCTAGATCCTAGAGGAGCTACTAGGGGCTTCAGACAACACAGAGAGACTTCTAAAGAGCTTTCGAATGCGACCAGACTCCTTAGAAGCACAGCTGGCGGTCCTACGTGATACATATGACAGGGAAGGGAGCCTTGCTGTGTTTTACCTTCAGGAACTGTTATGCATGCAGAAGAAAAGAGATCAATCAATAAAAAAAAATGGGTGAAAAGGCTTACTCAAAGAAAGGGATTTTTTAAAAAGGGCATCTATAGGGACTTTGGAATTGATTTAAGAAGCAAATTTGTCCAAACTTCTAACTTCCACCTTATAGGACTAAAGGAAGACTATAAAGAGAAATAATGGCAGCTATGACAAGAAACAGAAAGTGAAGGGTGGTTCTGGATTTGTATGTTGGGTTGTGGTGATCTCACCAGGTAGGCCAAGGCTAGTCTCAAACTCACAACCCACCCTCACCATCATCCTACCCCCTGAGTGCAGGGATTCCTGGTGACCTGAAGTAGACATACACATAGCTTCATGTTCATTACAGGGCAACAGAGCAAACAGTGAGTCAGAAAGAACCTTTCTAAGATTTATCCTGTTACACAAGATTTAGATATACCTCTTCGTAAGCCCATTCAAGGCAACGAAAGTCTATGCCACCTGGGGGTTCTTAGACCAGCTGCCTTTCTGCAGCAACCTTAAGTCATCTGTTACTTCCTGTACTTAAAAAATGTTGTGACGCTTTAACTTACTCTGTGTTAGGTATGTCTGCATGTGTGTCATGGCACATGTGTGCCACAGCCTACGTGTGGGGCTCAGAGGATGACTTGCAGAAGAGTCTCCTCTTCTGCCTATGGGCCCAGCTGTCAGAGCTGATGGCAGGCGCCATTACCTGCTGAGCCATCTTGCAGATCTTTCCCCTACTTCTCTTTCATTCCTTGCCTACCTGCTTTAAGTGTTTTTTCAGCTCTAATGATTCTGGTTCTGGCAGGATGGGTAGCACTTCTGCATTGGTGGGGGCAATCACCTGCAGCAGAGAAAAGAAAAATAGACATGAGCTAATAATGGACTGTCAAGGAGCTCTGCTTACACAGAGCAAACACCATGCATAGTGAGATTGGATAGATACAATTATATGTTACACTATACATATGAGAGATAGCTACATGCCTAAATAACATTGGTTACTATCTCCAAATAATAGGATTATGATCCTATTTTCTTTCTTTATATTTGCTTTATTTTTGAGGACTTATGTTTTGTTTTTAATTATGTGTAGGTATGTGTATCTGCATGTGGGTATGCACAAGTGCAGATGCTAACAAAAGTTGGACATACAGAGGGCTGTAAGCACCTGATGCGGGTGCTGAGATGTGAACCCAGGCCCCTTTAAGAGCAGTGTACTCTTAACTTCGGAGCCATCTCTCCAGCCCCTAAACTTACTTTCATTTTTTTTCTTATTACATTTACTTATTTGTGTTTGGAGGGAGGAGGCATTCATGTCACATGTGTGGAGGACAGAGGACAACTTTCCACCATGTGGGTCCTGTGGGTCCTGGGGGTTGAACTCAGATTGTCAGAGGTGGAGGCAAGTGCAAGGGCCTTTCCCTGTTAAGCCACTTATTTTCTTGAAATTTTTTCTTTAAGAATATATATATATGTATATATATGTGTGTATATATATATATAGTCACTGTCTTCAGACATACCAGAAGTGGGCATCAGATCCCATTTACAGATGGTTGTGAGCTACCACATGGGAACTGAACTCAGAACCTCTGGAAGAGCAGTCAGTGCTCTTAACCACTGATCCATCTCACCAGCCCTTTTTTTTTTTTTTTTTTTTTTTTTTGGTTTTTCGAGACAGGGTTTTTCTGTATAGCCCTGGCTGTCCTGGAACTCACTCTGTAGACCAGGCTGGCCTCGAACTCAGAAATCCACCTGCCTCTGCCTCCCGAGTGCTGGGATTAAAGGCGTGCGCCACCACGCCCGGCCTTCACCAGCCCTTTTTGAAAGTTGATTAATGAATGTATAATAAGCTTTTTACAAGAGGTTTAATCTACTCACATCGCAGATTATGTTAATATAATTTTTTGTTTGTTTTAGTTTTGGTTTTTGAGACAGGGTTTCTCTGTGTAGCCCTGGCTGTCCTGGAACTCACTCCGTAGACCAGGCTGGCCTCGAACTCAGAAATCCGCCTGTCTCTGCCTCCCAAATGTTGGGATAAAAGGCATGCACCGCCACTGTCTGGCTCTTGTTAATATATATTTAAATGTGAGCTGGAAAACAGCTTCCTACTTGAAACTCATAGGAAAACTAGTACCAGATTATCTATACTTTATACACACACACACACACAAATATGTAACAGTCTTATAGCTCTTGGAGCATGTAGGAGGAGCTATTAATTCTGTCAAGACTAAATTCTATAACCTGTCTGTCCAATAAAGTCAAAGCAGCATTAGAAAACTGTGTTTTAGTGAGTGTTACGATGGAAATAATCCAGAAGAATGGTTCTGACAGAACTGGGCTTAGAACCTGATCCTATTGAATGTCTCACCCTATTGCTGTCCAGATCCACTAGCCACACGTCATCGGGCATTTTGAAATCCAGCTTGTAGAGAAAGAAGCTGGCAGGAACTCCAATGATGTATGGGGTTGGAGCCAAGAGTAGCTGTGGAAAAGAGATAAAGGAGGATAAGAAACAAAGACAATTGTGAGCACTTAATCACGTCAGAATTTTTCTAGATAAGGAAATTCAGACAATTCCTTTCCCAAAATACCTGCAGATAGATGTATTGCAAAATTTAGAAATTTTCAGATTTTAGAAAGGAAACAATTTCGGCATATTAATGCCTATTGCACCATAGCAAGGAGTTTACAATCACTAACTGTAACAAACAGAAAAGTCAAATACCATAGTTTTCCTATAGAATCTGTGCAAACCCATCCAAAATTTCAAACTGGTGAGTTCTGAGGGATAGAGAGGCGGTGCTGATGAATGGCTTCCCTCCCTCAAGTGCCAGGGCCATCCCAGCAGGAAGACACCTTGAGACTCACCTGCTCTGCCGAGGCCATGCAGGTGGGAAGCAACGGGATGACCGGGAACATGTACTCCAGGGGGTAGATCATTGCCACAAATGCCATCACAGACATGGAGAGTGCATTGTAGTCTCGAGACTGCAGCACCACCTGGCGTGGGCGGGCACACCAGAAGTCACTCAGTAGCATAAAACAAGGCTTACTAGCAAAGAGCTCCCAGGGCTCCGGGTTAAGTTCAGCCTCACCAAGCCTACAGCTGCAGCTTATCTCAGCAACCACCAGGACTCCCGTCCCTGCCCTGTCAGTCACCTTCCAACCCAAACACCGGATTAATCCTCTCTTGAACTACCTTCTTAGTTCTGCCGCTCCCTGTCCTAAGTCTACACACTGAAGGAGAGCTGATATTCCCAGAGAATTAACTCAGTCTAACAAAGAACTCAACCAAGCACATTCCACATTCCACATGCACCAGGATCGTAATTCAACTCACGGTACCAAGTACCTGCTGCCTACCCGCCATCACATTATCTTCTAGAAATAAAAAGGCGGAAAGGACACACTTCCTGGTTCTCAAGGGACTCGTGACCTAGCTCCCAACAGGGTGTGCAGCTCTCTCCCTAGAAAGGTCTACAGAGCTGGCCCTCTCACCTTGTGCTCCAACAGGATGCAGGTTAGCACCTGAAGACAAGCATCTACACCCAGAAGTTCCAAGGGAAGGTGAAGAGGGAAATCTACTAGGGTGAAGCGAGATGGATCTGGAAGAGCAAATGTCAGCGCCTGCTGGAGTTCCTGGGGCAGGACCTCAATGTCCACTCTCTTCTGCCCAGAGACAGGCACCGGGGAGCGTAGCAACCGATAGATCCAGGCCTCAATCTCTCGAAGGTCTTGCAGAAGGGCACTGGACTTCTCCTCCACTAGCAGGGATCCAGTAAAGATTCGCCACATGGTGTCCCTAAGGAACACATGGCAAGAATCAGACACAGAAGCCTTATCGGCTGATGCCACTGCCACCCAATGAAACCTCGATAATAACAGGGAGTGGAGTATTTCTAGGGAAGCCCTAAGGTCAGATGGGACCAGAGGGGATATATGATGACAAAAACGGGTGTAGATGTATGTGATGGAACCCAACACCATGTCCATATCAAACTCCTCAGCATTTCTCGAAATACAGCTACAGTTCGAGGTCCTAGCTCAGCAATCTTTACATTGGTACTAAATCGTTTAAATAATCCTAAAGGAGCTGAAGAGGAAATTCCTTTTTTCTTTTCTTTCCTTTTCTTTTCTTCTCTCTCTCTCTCTTTCTTCCTTCTTTCCTTCCTTTTGTTCTTTCTTTTTCTTTTTTTTTAAAGATTTATTTTATATATGTGAGTATACTATCACTGTCTTCAGACACACCAGAAGAGGGCATCCGACCCCATTACAGATGGTTGTGAGCCACCATGTGATTGCTGGGAATTGAACTCAGGACCTCTGGAAGAGCAGTCAGTGCTCTTACCATCTCTCCAGCCCTAGAGGAAATTTTTTTTTCCTCTCACAAACTAATCATTATCAATCTCTTAATGTTTTCCCTTTCTCCCGAGCACAAGTAGCAAACTGTACCTTTGTACACCTCGAGGAATGCCCAGTTTCTTGCCTAGCAGCCGTTCACTACAGCAGTCTACCAGACGTTTGAGAGTATACAGACACTCTCTGAAGGTAGAGAAGAAAGGGTAGTGACTAAGCACACACAGGGATGTCAGGGTACTGTTGCGGGAGCGGCTGCCCGCTTTTGCCCTATGTTTGCCCCGAGGAGACTGGTTTACGTCAGGAGTGGAGTCGGAGCTAGGCGGCTGCAAGGTTGAGCCACTCTCTGAGCTCCCAGCTGCAGCGTCTTCTGAGGCACTGGGGGCGTGAGCTCCTTCCTTTCCACGGGGTCCTGCTCCGCCTTCCACCTTTTCCTTTGGCATTCGCTTTTGGAAGGAACGGTAGAAGTTGACACAGATGCCATAGCGGGTGACGCCGGTGTCCTTATCGGTTAGGGTGAAGACAAAAGAGGTATCGTCCCGAAGGCTCATCCGCCGCTGCCGCACACTCAGACATCCCTCTGGCTGGCAGAAGAACACCACATCTGGGGGCAGGGGAAACTCTGGATGATCCTCTAGTGGGTACCTCCGCAGTAGTTCAGGAGTCTGAGCCACACTGTCACTGCTTGGGTGCCTGAAGGACATAAAGGCACACTCAGCAGCCCCACAGCATGGAACACACTGTCACATTTGAACCACAACCAACAAACGAAGCTCCAAGGCGCCTTAGGATAGAGTTTAACTGACAGACTGACGTCCACGCTGTCATGAAGACACTATCCTGAAAGTTTCAACAAGAAAATCATCACTAACACCTCCAGATGATCGGCACCTTGGCTAAAAAACTTACCATAAGAATATAGGTAGATGGAGAAGCGCAGTGCGCTTTCCCCTTTCGACAGACTATGAAAACTTGGGCTATAAAGAATATATTTGCTCAAAACTCATCGAGTATGAGTTAAAATAATTTAGCATGTATTTATTTATGAGAGACAGCATACATAAAGTGGAGCACAAAACATATAACAAGAACAGAAAGCAATAGGAAAGAATAAGCTATTCGAAGCAACAATGGAAATAAGGTCTGGGAGCAACAAGACATTGTGACTGCCACAGAGAACAAGACAGTTATCAGTCCTCTTGGTTACCTCGCCCCGACGATCACAAGATAGTCAAGTAACCGAGGGCAGAACTTCTTTTGCACCATGGCTCCGATTTGTCAGTTCATCGCAGAGAAACTTCAGGGCACTGAGCAAGGAGCCACGTTCCCAGGAGGAGTTCTGGTATAATCTGAAAATCCAGTAGGGGAAAAGTACTGATAAATACCCAGTGCTATGCCTAAAGGACTCAGCCTTCTCGGGTTCACCTCAGCAAGCAGTGGAGGTCAGAGGCTTCCACCTCTGCACTCGCCACGGAATCCGATGCCTGCTTTCCCTGCTGGCTGTCTACGTTTATGGTCTTCCAGAGTCAAGTTTCAAACGGAATAGGGTTGAGGATATTGCTTAGTGATCAAGGACTTATCTAGAATGGATAGGACCCTGGTTCCCATCTTCAGCACCACCAAAAAGGAGACGAGGAGTTGAAGAAATAACAGCCCAGACTATAGCTAGCTCATGTCCAGCCTAGGATCTGAGACTCTGTTTCAGTCTAATCTAGATTGAAGAATTATAACAAAAAAAAAGGTCACTTTCAGGACTACTCCAGTGGGGATCAAGATAAAAGCAGATTCTTTGTACAGCACTAACCTGGGCTTTTACGACTACATGGAAACCTGATTATTCTGTCCCATTGAGTAGCATTCAGCCTGATGGGTAACTATCATACAGACTTTCCAGTTAATTGCACTCAGACAGTAACAACAGCTGCATGCTGTAGTTCATGTGCTCTCACATGGAAAACGTCCACGTCCCAACTGTCTCATCTCTAACCAGTTTTCCCACTTCAAGATAGAAAGGGGGCCAGCACCTATGGCTGCCTCCTCTGCCCTTGGTGCTGAACCACAGCTCTTGACTATTCTAGTCTCTGGATCAGAGTCAGTAATACAATACATTCCCAAGAGGCCTGGTCTTTATCTTGCAGGGATTATGAATTAGGGACTGAAAATACCAGGGTTTCTGCAAATTTAGGGGAAGTGTCTAAAGGAATTTCTAAATGAGTTAGAAATCAATTATTTCCTGGGAGCCAGAGAAATGGCCCAGCAGTTACAAGCACTCATGACTCTTCCAGAAGGCCTAGGTTCAGCTCTGAGTACCGACACTGGGTGGCTCATCACGGCCTGTAATGCTAGTTCCCAGTAAACTGTGGCTCTTCTCAGTGCTACACTGGCAGAGTGCACACATGCATGCTCAGGCACACGCGTGCATAAGAAAAACAATTATATCTTTCACACTTGATCTTAGCCAAAAGGCTGAGAGGCAGTGACAATTATATATATTTTAAAGAATCTATATTTCCTATTAGATTTTTCATAAACTTGTAAATAAAATGTTTCCCTCCTGTATCAGGCATTTCTAGGGCTCCAAGACTTTGCTTCTATAGCCTCACTGAGACTTTGTTCACTGTACACGCACGCACGCACGCACACACACACACACACACACACCCCTAAACGTGCACTTCATTTGCCTTGTATACTCCCATACTACAGACAGATATTGCCTGTGCTGTGGGCACTACTTGCTTCAGATAATTAGTTCTTTTATTTTTTTTCCTCCTCGACTCACAAACAAGACCTAGTTACAATACCTCTGGTGTCCTTAAAACACAGTTCTCTCTTTCCCCCTTGCTCCCAATAGAGGACCCATAGGTAATAGGATTCAGTTTTGTCTCCATAGCGACTCTGGCTCCCAGAACTATTTATAGCAGAGTCATAGCCCCTCCCCTGCTTGGTGACCGTACCATGCTAGCAGTTGCTACTCCAAACCCAGCCATGGCCCGTAGCATTTCATTCCCCCTAGCCCTAGAGATGCCGATTCCAACGACAGCACCTTCTAAGAAGCAGGTTATCTCCGCTTCTGTCTGTGTTAATTTTTTTTAATCCCACGTTCTGCTTTTAATAGAAATAGTTCTTCACCACCAAGTTCCTGAGCATGCCACACATTCAGTCATTTCTGGGTTCATCACTCTTAATAATCCTAAACAATCCTCTGGTTCTCCCAACTGCATGAACATATTGCATGAACATATTGCAAAAGTGGTACACCCTTATAGAGCTGGGCTCCCTTCCTCCTGAGAGAAATGAAGCTATGAAATGGGACATAGGAAAAAAGCCATACTGGCTGGGTTCTATACAGACATCTACCTATATGCAAGCCAGATTCACCTCTGTCTTACAACACCTTACTATAAAACAGAATCTGTAGGACCAGAGGTGGCTGGATCTTTAAATATAGGTTTACACTGAAAACCAGAAGCATCTTCTGGCTAAAATCTCAGAGAGAGAGAGAGAGAGAGAGAGAGAGAGAGAAAGAGAGAGGCTGAAACTTTCTCTTAATAATAAATTAATTACAGGGACGTCTCTAGTGTTGGTGAGATGAAGCCCCTCTCCAAATTCAAGTCAATTGCCATATTCTACAATTCTCCTTTCAGAGCTGCAAGAACCTGAGACGTTGGGACCATCCTAGCTAGCAGTGGTAGAATGTATTTTTAGCCTCAATTCTTATCCCATCAATAGCCACTGACTTCAGATACTCAGGCTATAAAGATAATCAACATTGTCCTTCTCTGCCTTCCCCACAGACTCTAAATCCTCTAACACCACCTCTAACTCATTTAGTCTTCACAACCAAGAGGGCCCAGACTCTGCCTCCTGCCTCAATCTTATTTACTAATGTAAAGCCCCTAGCTCTTGTCCCGCTGTAACCCAAATCTCTAAACGCACACCTTTCTGCTATAATCCTACATCACCACTCAGGTCTAGAGACCATGGACTTTTAGGTAATCTCTGCCTTTTCAGCCTACAATGGCCATACTACCAACCCTGTCGATTCCGCCCCTCATTTGGGGCAGGATCTCATAGTAAAAACCACAAGAACCCGACCCAAGGACGGTATGACATCTTTGCTGACGTGAGCACAACGGGAGGCTTCCTCTCCTTCCTCCTCCTCCCCAGGCAGTGACCTTGCAAGCTCATCGGCAGACTGGTCCAGCATGGGGGAGAACTGGAGCAATGAGGGCAGCGATGGTTAGGACTGGGGGAAGGAGGAGTGAGCACCAGGAAGAACTGAGCTGCGGGAGGCTGGAAAAGGGAGCAGTTGCAGCCAGTGATGAGACGGTGTGCCTAGTCTTCAGCAAGCCAATACTGAAGGATGAAATGTAAATACATATATGTCTATTTTAGAGAACCAAACGTGGTTCTCCAAACGCTAATCAAAAATAAATAAATAAATGAATAAATAAATAAATAAATAAGGCGTGCGCACGAACGCAGGCGCACACGCGCCAGACGCTGGTGCCTTCCTCGGGCCCGGGGCTGGACAGCTCTGGCCGCCCCCTCACCTGCTGGACAGCTCCTCGTCCCCACCCGGGAAGCAGCCCCTCGGGCCCGCAGCCGCGCGGGCGCCCCGACCGACCCCCGTCTCACTTTCTCAGCAGGCTCCACGCCCCCTCGCCCTCGCTCGCTCCTCCGGGGCCGCCTCAGAGACCCTCTCCTCCCGGAGCCGCTTCTCCTCTCAGGCGCCACTTTCCCCACAAGGGCTCCCGACCGCGGGCGCTCCGCTACCTACTCTCGGAGGAGGCTGCCAGGCCCGCCCGACGTCTCCCGGCCGGCAGCGGCGGAGCGCTCCTCGCTTCCTAGCCGGGCGCCGCGGCGAGCGGGCGCCAGTTCCGCGTCTGCACTGGGGGGGCGCGTGCCGCTCAGCCGCGAGGCGGGAGGAGGCGGCGGTGGAGGGGGCTGGGGCCGTACCATTCGCCGCGCGGGGGGACGGGGCTGCACCGAGCGGAGCCCGGCGACGCACACACCTATGGTCGTGGAAGTGGGGACGGGATGGGAAGCACCGGGCAAGCCCAGTCCAGGTAGGTGTCAAGGGGAGGACTCACAGGAACGCATTTTGTTTTGGTTGCTCAGATAGCCTTTAATTCGACTTGGTTATAGAGTCCTTCTTGATGAAAGTGATGATCAATCTGAAAGTGCTTCTCAATATCAACTGCCCCTAAGGCGTTCTGACAGTTTAGCCAAGCCTCCTATGCCTCCCCTGCACGCTGTTTGGATGTGCCCAGCCGCCCAGGCAGGAAAGCCAACTCGTCGGCCTGTGGAACCTACCAAGTCGGAATGGCGGGGGCCTCCGCTGCCAGGGTATTACCTACACCAAGGTGGGGGGGGGGGGGAAGAGAACGGTGCCGCGATGCCCTCTGGGAAATGGAGTCCAGTCCTTTTGACAACTCAAACATTTGTCATCCTCCACTGGCCCTACGGGGACTTTTCTTCCAGTCCCATAGGGCCCAGAGCCCAAAAGGAAGTACTGGACCCTGGGTCTTTAAATCTGTACTCTTTTTTAGATGTCAATGGAAAAAGTAAGACACTTTACGCGTGCACACACACACACACACACACACACACACACACACACACGCACGCACGTGAAGTGTACTGCTGAAGATCCAACTCCTCCCCCCACAGGAAGAGCACCTGCTCCTACCTGGATCATTAAAGGGGAAGGAGCACCTAAGCCGCTGGCCCAGTAAACAGCTGTCGCTTGTGATTCGCCCCTCTCCTCTGAGTCTGGAAGCAGATCCTAACAGACACAGGCTTGCTCTGACACTGCGGCACCCCCAGTCTCGACCCGGAAATTTGCTTCCCTGGTTCTATATTCATCTTGGCCTTCCTGTTTCAAGTGCCACATCTATTGGTGAGGCAGCCCTGAGGCACTCTATAGCCAAGCCACAAAGCGATAGTGGAGAATTTCTTTGGGGCACCGTGAGGAAAAACAGGAAGTGGTAGAGGCAGGATGGGCGGGGCCCTGAAGAACCCTGCACAAAGTGGCTCTCCTGGCTAGTTTATTTGGTTGGGTCAACAAGGTCTTCAGATGGTATAGATCCCAACTGCCCAGCAGCCAGAAAACACCCAACCTGTTGACTCTCCCTTCACCCAGCTCACAGGAATGTCTGCCCTTCTCAGCCTGCTCCACCCATAGGAAGCAGTCAGTGAGAGTGGTGTGGCCAACACAAAGGACACGGCGAAACAGTCACTCGTGGACATCCCAGATCTCAGACAGCAGAGGGGGAAGCTTTTTGTCCTGCAGGCGAAGGGCAAACACTTGCTCTGAATGGACGCTGCTCAAAGTCCGGAGGCTCACCAGCTTCATTAACATCCGTGGGAACATCAGTGGGTCCTGGGGGTGTGGGGGGAAGTCTAGTTGTTGTTCTTCCCCAGAAAAGGTGAGACGGGGCAGGGAAATTGTTAGGGACACAGGAATTAGCATGCTAGGTGGAGGCAGAACTCTTGAAAGAAACTGGGTATCAGAAAATGGGCCTGAAGAGCAGAATAGAAAGACACAGAGGGAGACTCACGTGGGGGTGGTTGATGGAGACGTAGGCATGCAGGGCCTCCACATATGTGTGTTGCAGCCTCTCTACTTGGAGCTGGTCCTGCACGTTGGGCCTGTCTATAGGTCACCAACAGAGTTAAGGAGCAGGTCTGGCCAAAGTCTTTGTTCCGTAACCCAAATCACAATTCCCAAATAGGGACGTGTCCCACCCGTCCTCTCTCATCCACTGTAGGGACTATAGCCCTCCTGAGCGAAAGTCTCTTGTGCCGGTTCCCTCCTCCATACCTGCAGAGAAGATGCTGATGGCAATGAGCAAAGCAAACTCAGCATCATTGAGTTGCAGTTCATTCATGGCTCTGGAGAACTCAAAGATGGGGTTGATGAACTCCACCTGCAGCCCTGGGGAAGAAGAAAGGAGGCTGAGGACCGTGGCGGGAGCAGGACGAACACCCTGCAACGCAACTTCCTCAGGTCTCCAGGTTTCTGCCATGTCAGAACAAACTTCTAGGGCTGGAGAGATGGCTCAGTGGTTAAGAGCACTCACTACCTGCTCTTCCAGAGGTCCTGGGTTCAATTCCCAGCAACCACATGGTGGCTTACAACCTTTATCTATACTGGGGTCTGATGCCCTCTTCTGGCATGCAGGCATACATGCAGATAGAGCATTCATACATTAAATAAATAAATAAATAAATAAATAAATAAATAAATAAATCAAAAGAAAGAAAGAAAGAAAGAAAACAAGGTTCTAAACTTCTCTAAGGGTCCTCTGTGAAATTTGAATCATGGTTGAATCTATATAACAAAATGACCACTCAGAGCATGCTGGCATTTGAATGTAATTGAGAGGCTGAGGCAAGAGGATTCCAAGTTCCAAGCCAGTTTGGGCCACATAGCAAGATCCTGTCTCAAAACAAAACAACAACAGAACAAAAACAAAAACAGGTATTTATTGTGATGGTATGATGGTTGCTTGACTGTCAACTTGACAGAATGTAAAAATCACTTAGGAGACCAGGCTCTAGGCAGGTCTGCGAGGGGCTGGATAAAGCAAGGTGAGCACAGGTATTCACCAGCCCCTGCATTGCTGGCTGTGGATCCTGGGTGACCACCACCATCTGCTGCCGCCCCCCCCCCCAAACCAGGAGCCAACACTGCCCTCCTTCCTTAGGTTGCCTTTGCAGGTATTATATCATGGGGTTGGGAAACGTTATACAGATGGTTATATGATAAAGTATGCAGAAGGTTTAGCACAATGTCTGACACATAAAAACTGTTGAATTAGGGCAGGCGGTGGTGGTACACTCCTTTAATTCCAGCACTGGGAGGCAAAGGCAGGTGGATCTCTCAGTTTGAGGCCAGCCTGGTCTACACATGGAGTTCCAGGACAGCCAGGGTAGATACACAGACAAATCCTGTCTTGAAAAACAAAACAAAAAGTGTTGAACTAAATAACAATTATATATATATATTTTTTAAAAGATTTATTTTATTTTATTATATGTAAGCACACTGTAGCTGTCCTCAGACACTCCAGAAGAGGGAGCCAGATCTCGTTACAGATGGTTGTAAGCCACCATGTGGTTGCTGGGATTTAAACTTATCACCTTCGGAAGAGCAGTCGGGTGCTCTTACCTGCTGAGCCATCTCACCAGCTCCAATAACAATTATATTATTAGGATTCTCAAGGGTGCCACATTTCTAAAAATATAGGTATCTCTGACTTTTGCTTATAGAGAAACCCTATATAGCACCCGGGTAGGGATAGGGCACCCTCTTAATCCCAGTACTCAGGAGGCAAAGGCAGACAGATCTCTGTGAGTTCAAGGCCAGCCTGGTCTACATAGTGGGTTCTAGGACATAGAGAAACCCAGACTCAAAAACAAAAACAAAAAAAGAGGAGAAGGAGGAGGAAGAGGGGGAAGAAGAGAAGGGAAAAAGGAAAGAAAGAAAGAAACACTTTTTGGCTTATCTGAATACTAGAGTTATAGCTGATATATCACATGATCACATCCTGGAGAGAATACAATGTGGCTAAGGGTGTGGACTGAGGTTCGAGACTGCCAGGATGTGACTCCCTTGAGTCTACCATTGACTAAGCTGGGTGATTTGAGGTAAAATATTGAACCTGCCTCGGTCCTAGAGACCCCATCTGTAATACATAGTAATATCTACCTCAAAAACCTTTTAGAATAGTATATGTGATATCTACTGTTTTCACTAAATTTTTAAAAAGACTACATCTTGCCGGGCGTGGATGGTGCACGCCTTTAATCCCAGTACTCAGGAGGCAGGCGGATTTCTGAGTTTGAGGCCAGCCTGGTCTACAGAGTGAGTTCCAGGACAGCCAGGGCTATACAGAGAAACCCTGTCTCGAAAAACAAAAAACAAAAAACAAAACAAAACAAAAAAACGAAAGAAAGAAAGAAAAGAAAAGAAAAAGAAAAAGAAAAAGAAAAAGAAAAAGAAAAAGAAAAAGACTACATCTTTCTACATCTTTCTGATAAAGTCTCAAGAAGCCCAGGCTTGCCTCAACTCACTACGGAGCTGGGGATGCTGGGGATGCTGGGAATGCTGGGGATGCTGGGGATGACCTTGGACTTCTGGTTCTCATGCCTCTTGGCCTTATTGAGTATTATGGGTATCCACTATTACAACCAAGTGGTACTGAGAGGTGAATCCAGGACCTCATATAACTTAGGCAAACACTCTACCAACTACACTATATTCACTTCAGTTGGGGTGTGTGTGTGTGTGTGTGTGTGTGTGTGTGTGTGTGTGTGTATGATAGCCTTGCTGTCCTGGAATTCATTATGTAGACCTGGCTGGCCTAGAATTCGTAGAGATCTGCCTGTGTCTGCCTTCCAAATGCTGGAATTAAAGATGTGTGCCACCATGCCTGGCTTCTCTCTTGATTTCTGGTTTTGGGTTTGGGGTGGTTGTTTTTGATTTGTTTCGGTTTTGTGACAATGTCTTATATAACCTCAGACTAGCCTCATACTCCCTATGTAGCCAAGGATGGCCTGGAACTTGTGTGTGTGTGTGTGTGTGTGTGTGTGTGTGTGTGCACATCTATGTGGGGAGGGGGGTGCATTTGCCCATGCGTGCTCATGTGAAAGCCGGCAGTCAATGTCAGGTATCTTTATTGATTTCCACCTTAGTTTTTTAAGAGATTGTCTCTCACTAAACTTGGAGCAAGTCATTTAATCTAGATTGGCTGGCCAGTGAGCCCCAGAGATGCTTCTGTCTCTGCCTGCTCCCCAGCACAGGGGTTCCAGGTATGTGCCACCTCTCCAGCCCATGGACTTGAACCACTGATCCTCATATTTAAAGCAATTAGAACAAACCCCAAAACTAACAGACCAATCTTCCACAGAGAAGACAATGAGCACGCAACAGCCTGAGCTGCAGCCTGGACCTGGCGCACACTTACTTCTTGCATTCACACTGTCACCCTCTCCACCCCACACTGTTTTCCAGGCTTTCTCGGGTTTCTTTCAGCAACCATCTGCTCTACTTTTCCATTCGAGGTTTCTTGATGAGTCACTTCCTGTAGCTTCACCCTGATGTGTACCAAGCGTTGTGTGTTCATGTATTCAATAGGCAAGCTTTGTTTTTCTAGAGCATTTCTTGATGAAATTTTAAGCTCCAAAATATGCTTTAAAGGTCCCTTCATACAAAATAAAGAGAGAGGAGCAGGAGAGACGGCTCAGCGGTTAAGAGCACTGACTGCTCTTCCGAAGGTCCCGAGTTCAAATCCCAGCAACCACATGGTGGCTCACAGCCATCCGTAATGAGATCTGATGCTTCTGGAGTGTCTGAAGACAGCTATGGCGTACTTAGATATAATAATAAATAAATAAATCTTAAAAAAAAAAAAAAGCAAAATAAAGAGAGAAAGTTCTAGAATGGAGTTGTGCTCCTGGGAGGGTCTTCTAACACTTGCTAGAAGAACCCCTCAAATGAGATGGGTCCACGTCATTAGTCAGCCACTGTGAGCAACACATGGTAGTAGATGTGCAATGGAAAGAGACTTGATATAATAGAACCTCCAGGGAAAGAAACAGCAGGACACAAGAGAGAGAGAGAGAGAGAGAGAGAGAGATTGAAGAAAAGAAGGGGCTGGAGAGATGGCTCAGTGGCTAAGAGCACTAACTGCTCTTCCAGAGGTCCTGAGTTCAATTCCTAGCAACCACATGGTGGCTCACAACCATCTGTATTGGGATCTGTTGCCCTCTTCTGGTGCGTCTGAAGACAGCTACAGTGGACTCATAAGTAAAATAAATAAATCTTTAAAAAAAAAAAAAAGAAAAGAAAAGATGGTTTAAAAGAGAAGAAAAAAATAAAAAGAGCCTTCTGTTCCTTTTTCCCCAACAACACACTGATAAAATAAGAAATGGAAAACAGGATGAAGTCAAGATTGCTTAAATAAATGCATCTTATAAATAGGTACAGATTCAGATAACAAAGTCCACAAGTGCTGAAGAAACAGGAAGGGTCCAAGAGAGAGGGGGTTCTGACAGAGGTAAGGGGTAAAAGAGCCTAAGATAGCAACCAGTTTTTTGAGGGAAAGGTGCTTGGCAGAAAGGGGGGACAGGGCTGGGTTTTGAGGCTGGACAGAGCCATCGCGTAGCCCACCAGGTACCTAGACGTTCAGAGGTGAGTGAGCCTTGCACCTACCCTGCTGTTGAGAAAGGCTTTCCTAGAAAGCCCATATCGGGACAAGAGGCTCATGGGTTGGTCTGAGCCACCAAGTACCAGTGAAAGCTTTCTGGACTCGGCCCTCGGAACACAGGATCTATCTAAGGACAGAGCCACATTAGCTACATGTCACAGCCTGCTCTCTCGGCTGCCAAACTCCTCAGTCTCACACAGATGTCTGTCCTCTCCCAGCTCCAGTCTCACAAACATCGCTGACAGCTCTATGAGAGACGCTCGGCTGCTTGGCCCCGAGCAAGGATCAGGCCCCAGCACCAGTTAGAACTCACTCTTAGAGGAGACAGCAGCTCTCCTGGTCTGCCTGCTTGTCATGTGTCAGCTCACCAGGAAAAGGGACAGAAAGAGATTACGGGTCAAGTGAGCCTGCATATCTCTAAAGGGCATTATCTGAAAAGGGTTGCTTGCCTTTTGTCTGTTAAAAGGCGTGATAGAGCCGGGCGTGGTGGCGCACGCCTTTAATCCCAGCACTTGGGAGGCAGAGGCATGTGGATTTCTGAGTTCGAGGCCAGCCTGGTCTACAAAGTGAGTTCCAGGACAGCCAGGGCTATACAGAGAAACCCTGTTTTGAAAAACCAAAAAAAAAAAAAAAAGGCCTGATAGAATAGTTTTCAAAACTTTTTCCTAGCTATACAATATATATATATTTTTAAAGATTTATTTACTATTATATATAAGTACACTATCACTGTCTTCAGACACCCCAGAAGAGGGCGTCAGATCTCCTTACAGATGGTTGTGAGCCACCATGTGGTTGCTGGGATTTGAACTTGGGACCTTCGGAAGAGCAGTCAGTGCTCTTAACCTCTGAGCCATCTCTCCAGCCCTATACAATATATTTTTAAATTTTATTTATTTAATGTATGAGTACAGCCTTTCTGCCTTTCTGCCTGCCTGCCTGCCTGAAGAGGGCATCAGATCCCCCTATATATATAGATGTTTGTGAACCATCATGTGGTTGCTGCTGGGAATTGAACTCATGACCCCCGGAAGAGCAGCCAGTGCTCTTAACTGCTGAGCCATCTCTCCAGCCCGCTACACAATATTTTAAAATGTTGAGCACAAGCTCAGTGCAGAGTAGCACGTCCTCTCTAAAACAAGAACGAAGGCCACTGCTCTGCCTTGCCTGGTCTCCACCAAGGAGAGAGACGATTCTCCTCAGATGCTTCCGCGGCTTATCAACATGCCGAACTCCACTCTCGGAAACACGAGTGTCATCTTCATTGTATAAGCACCTGAACCCCAAGCCCCAAGTGGTTCTCTAATTATGATGGGCCCCGTGGTGGAAAGTGCCAGTCCCCTGGCCATGTCAGATCTCACCTGCTTTGGCAAAGTCTTCCCGATTGTAACTGAAATCCTTGAGGAAGGTGATGCTCTCACTGCCAGGGTTGTACCTCCGAGACGTCTCCAGAAGCATCACCTGCACAGAAGCAGCATCTTTCAGACAGGGACGAAGGGGCTGGTCTTGGTGCGTGGCTCTTGAGAGGAGGTTGAGTCCCTTTCCCTGGGGCTTGGACTCTCCAAGCTGGATATCTGGAGGCCCCCAACTGATAATTCTTTTGAGTCCCTTTCCCTGGGGCTTGGACTCTCCAAGCTGGATATCTGGAGGCCCCCAACTGATAATCCTACTCTGTCTCTCCCTTCACCCCATTCCCTTTTCCAGCCACCTCGATCGCAGAGGTCTTCAGCAAGGCGATCTGGTCCTCCCTGCTGAGCTGGAGGAAGCCAGGGAGCTGTTTGGCAAAGTCGACAATCTCCTGCACAGACACGATGGCCAGTTCGGTAAAGTGCGCAAAGCGCTGTTGGCGGGCTTCCCGGCTCTGAGGGTCGGGGGCAATGGGCCAAGGCTACCCAGGGTGGGCGAGGGAGAAAAAGGTAAAGCGCTGTGAGTCGAGAGGTTGGCTGTGGGGGGGCTTCAGGTGCAGCCACCTCTCCCCGGGTCAAGTACCGTGACACGCAGGCGGTCGGAGAAGGAGCGCCTGTTACACTGTTGTTGGGCAGCCACCAGCTTCTCGATCATGCCCAGCTGCTCTGGGCTGAGCTGTGGCAGGACTTGGGGAGGTGAGGACACCCTTGGGGACACCGATGTGGCCTGAGCCTGTTCCTCTTCTTGCCGCTTCAGTTTCTTCAAGCGGATCTGTTCCTCTGACAGCACACCTAAAGACAGGGCCAGATGTGAGGTGGGAAGTGAGCCACGGATGGGTTGATGCTTCAGAAACAAAATGTGTGTGGCGGCAAGGAGGATTGATTGATTGACTGATTGATTGATTGGTTGATTGATTTCCAGTACAGGGTCTCACTACATAGCTCTTGGTTGTCCTGGAACTCACTATGTAGACCAAGGGCTGGCCTTGAACTCACAGAGATCCATCTCTGCCTCCTGAGTTTTGGGACTAAAAGCGTGTGCCACTCTGGCCAGATAAGGAAGTTTTAATCCACACTCAGGAGAGATCCCTGAAAGTGTAAGCATCTGTCTGCCTTCACAGCAGGGCAGCAGTCAGCTCTTTCCAGTTCCTGCCCCGACACTTACACTCCTCCCTCATGCCTGCCTGGCGGCATTTGCGAAGTCGACACTCCTGGCATTTCCGCCGCATGTAGGTGTCCATGGGGCAGTGGCCACCACTGTGGCAGACATAGCGTGCTCCCTTGATGACACTGCGGCGGAAGAATCCCTTGCAGCCCTCGCAGCTCAGCACATTGTAATGGAAGCCAGAGGCTTTGTCCCCACAGACACTGCACAGCTCGTTTCCCAGCATTTTGGGGGCTGGCCCCTTTTTCCGCTTTTGTGGACGAAGCTCTGGATAGAGACACAAGGTTTAATGTTCTCCCTCCCTTGATGGCTCCTAGCTAGGCATTCTTCATTCCCTTCCCTTCACTGAATGATATTCTCTCCCCCTCCCCTCTCTAATTCACAATACATAGCCTTTGAACTCCTGGGCTCAAGTGATCTTGTCTCAGCCTCCAGGGTAGCTAGAATTACCAAGACGTGCCACAGTGCCTGGCTAATCTGTTATAACAATTGCTGTCCTTTACCGAGGACTATTATATCCTAAGTTCTACATCAGCTCTTTATAAGCATCAATCCTTAAGATGAGCATAAGGATTAATTTCAATTCACAAGTAGGGAGGTTGAGGCTAAGAAACGCCTAAGATATGGACACAATTCACACCAAAGTCATTCATGTCTAGCTGACCCAGAGCATTCAGATTTAATTGTGACATTAGAAAGCAAAGAACCCCAGAGTTTCTCTCCCCTATCTAGGGAGACTTTACCTTCTCCAAATCCAAGTGATTCTTACCTGTAGGCTCTGGGAGGGCCTCTGCTCTAGGGAGCAGGGATGTAGGCTCTGCTGACTCCAACCCTATCCCTAAAGCACCCCCAGTTGATTGGAGCATCCTGGCTTCCTCCCTGAAAATGCAAGTGCTGTCTCCCTGGTCTCTTTCATCTTGAGGTTCTGTCTTCCACAACTCCGTTGCAGAGTCTGAGCTCAAGAGAAGCATGGGAGAGTGGGTGTGGGTTCAGGTCCTATCCAGACTCCATCCCCAAGTGTCTTGGCTGGGAAACTACAAACTCAACTCAACCCTTAGAAGGCTAGCCAGTTGTGGTGGTGCACACCTTTAATTCCAGCACTTAAGAGACAGAAGCAGGTGGATCTCTGTGTTTGAGGCCATCCTGGTCTCCAGAGTAAGTTCTAGGACAGCCCACTTGGGAGGCAGAGGCAGGTGGATTTCTGAGTTTGAGGCCAGCCTGGTCTACAGAGTGAGTTCCAGGACAGCCAGGGCTATACAGAAAAAACCCTGTCTTGAAAAACAAAAACAAAAACAAAACAAAACAAAACATAAAGTTCTAGGACAGCCACTCTACACAGAAAAACCCTGTCTCAAAGCAAACATAGAACAAACAAAAAGAGAAGGCGGCTAAGCCACAGCTCATGATTTCAGATCCCAGTACTCTGTGGGATCGAAGACTGGTGTCAGTTGCAGCCCTTTGCATATCAAGACCTACACACACACACACACACACACACACATACACACTAAGGTTTCTCTGGGTAGTCCAGGCTGACCTTGAACTCACAAAGATCCAACTGCCTCTGCTTCCTGAGTACTGGGATTAAAGGCATGTACCACCACTGCCAACTAGCACATAAGATCTTAAATGATCTTAAAGGTGCTAACCTTTGCCCCCTGGGGGATGATGGAGGGCATCCACTTCACAGAGCAGACAGAACTCTCGAAGCCAGAGCTGTCTAAGCATGAGACATGTCAGCTTTCCCAGAAAAGCAAGCCCAGACCGAGGACTTCACTGATCAAGCATTAGAACCAGGGAAGAGGGTTTGAGCAACACTAAGACTAGATCTGGCTGTGCTTCTAAGGGGTGCTGGATGCAGTCAGGGGAGGGGCTGATCCCTGAGGTAGGAGATGTGCCAGAGACCTGGGCTCGGGGGAGAAGGTTTGAATAAATCAGCTTACCAGGAGAAACATCAGGCATTGAGGCCTCCAGCCACAAGGACATCTCTTCCTGGAGCCCTGGACATTACCAAGACACTGTCCTGCAGGAACGAGCCAAGTTACGCATTTCCAGAACTAGGCCTGGGCTCCCTTCTGTGCCCTGGGCTCCCTTCTGTGCCCCTGTGCCTTTTTTCTGTCCTCACAGCATCGGCTGACATTTACTTCTCGTGGATTAGCCTATGAAGCCTTCTTTACTATATCCCTATGAAGTCCAGATTTCTTTGTTTGTTTGTTTGGTTGGTTTGTTTTTCAAGACAGGGTTTCTCTGTGTAGTTCTGGCTGTCCTTGAATTCTGTGTAAAGCAGGCTAGCCTCGAACTCAGAGATCCACTTGCCTCTGCCTTCCGAATGCCAGGATTAAAGGCATGCAGCACCACATTAAAGGAATTCAGCCTGGCAGAATTCAGAAGTCTGAGTCTCTCTCTCTCTCTCTCTCTCTCTCTCTCTCTCTCTCCCCCTCTCTCCCCTCTCTCATATATATATATATATATATCTCCCCAGTTCTAGAGATTGAACCCAGGACACTTCAGGCAGGCTAGGTAATGGCTGGCCATTGAACTCTACAACCTCCACTCTGTCTATTCTTAAATTCATTTTAAAGATAAGCAAACTAAAGTTCAAAGAGATTAAGGAACCTGCCTATAGACAGGCAGGTGGAGGTGGTCCAGCCAAGAGTAGAATCCTGACCTTTGCGTTCTCAGCATTGTTCTCTCCTTTTCTGCGCCTGCCTCCAGGCTGAGTGGACGGTCCTTCCCTCTGCTCTGACATTAGGGCGAACCAAAGTTGGCAGGACCACACAACTGAATCCAAGCTCATTCTATGGGTCTGTTTATTATCATCTTTTCCCTGCCGTTCCTGAAGTCCTAGCATAAAGTTCTTGTCTCAAGACTCTCACCAGTAGCGGGCCTCCTCTCCCAGAACCCCTCCAGTTCTTCTGAGACTTAGTAAAACTCTATCTCTGCCCAGATGTCCCGTTAGATATTCCTCACTTCTAGAATATCCTCCCATCACATCCCTCCCCACCCAGATGCAAGGATAGAGACCCCCAACCACTGAGCAGACCGGCCGAATCCCCAGGCCACAGACTTCTGGCTGCGTAGTCTCTGGAGCCCCCTTGCTGAGAGAGGAGGGTGTTGCAGTACCCGGCCCTCGAGGCCGCAGCGGGCAGCCAGTGACAAGAGCTGAGCGCACAGGGGCCAGAAGGGAGAAGGAGTAATGTAGGAAAAGGCCGAGGGGAGGGACTGCCAAGGGGTTCTTCCTACTGGCGACCCGGGGCTCTTAGCTTCATTAGGCCCCCGCCCACGAGGTAGCTTCCCCACCAGACTAACTCCTCCCCAGCCGGCCACCCTCTTAGCCGGCGCCACCCTGTCCCCTACCCTCTACCAAGACTGTCGCGTTTCCCCGCAGACCGGTCTAGTTCCATCTCTCTCCTTCCTCTCCTCACCCTGGAGGCTCTTTGCTCTTACAGAAGGACTGCTTCTCAGTCACCCCCACCCTAATCCCAGCAGCCTTCAGAGTCAGCGTTCCCTCCCCCCTCCTCCCATAGACACCTCGCGGAGCAAAGGTCCCGGCACGGCCCGGAATTGCGACACCAAGCCCCAGCCTGTGTTCCCAGCCTCCCTCCTCCCCTGCCTCTGGGAAGGCGCCAAGCTCTCCCCACTAGCCCCAGGACTGAGCCAGGCCAGTAGAACTCCAAGGGTGAAGACAGGCAGGTGCTGGGCCTTCCAGTGAGTTTGTGTGTAGATGCCCTGAGGGGGACAGAGAAAGGAAGAGGCCAATAAAAAGAGGCCTGGGAGAGGAGTGAGAGAAGCAGACATTAGCAACCCAGGGCCCAGAATACACACACACACACACACCCCAATAGATAAGAAGGCCACTTCATCACTTCATCTAGGGAACAGTCCCATCTGAGGTGGTGTCAAGATCTACTGAATCTAAAGCCATAGCTTTCCTGCCTTGCTTCCTGGTACAAGAGATTCAGCCCTGAAGGAATACATCATGCCTTACTAATTTAATCTCCCAGGGGGATCAGCAGCTGGTTTAGAGAGGAAACACAGAAGAGAATATGTTTCTTTTTGTTGAATGATAACTAAACAAACAAACAAACAAACAAACAAACAAATGGCTCTCTCTTCTGTTCCACACTTGTTAGCTTGAGTTAATTCCAAGTCACCACAATCATTTCTCTTTAGGGTTCTGGGTTCAAACCTCCGTGTTACAGTTACAACACAGGGAGGGCTATAACCTAGGCTAGGAAAGCACTTCTGGGCTGAACTTTGCCCCATCCAACTGGGCCATCTTGATTGAGCAAGTTAATGTCTCTGAACCTCTCTTTTTCTTTAAGATGGGGATGATGATGACAGCAATGATGATGATAGTTTTGTTTTTTGTTTTTTGGGGTTTTTTTTGTTTGTTTGTTTTTGGGTTTTTCGAGACATGGTTTCTCTGTATCGACAACGATGATGATGATAGTTTTGTTTTTTTGTTTGTTTGTTTGTTTGTTTTTGGGTTTTTTGAGACATGGTTTTTCTGTATAGCCCTGGCTGTCCTGGAACTCACTTTGTAAACCAGGCTGACCTCAAACTCAGAAATCCGCCTGCCTCTGCCTCTGGAGTGCTGGGATTAAAGGTGTGCGCCACCACCACCCAGCGATGATGATAGTTTTGCCACAAATGATCAACGTGAGAATAAAGATCAGCACAGTGTGTCACAATAATGTCCAAGGATGGGCGGGGAATATCTGTCCACTCCCAGTTCCTTTAGTGGTTTGTCTTCCCATAACCTTGAACCTTGAAGCTCTGTCAACTTTTTGAATCTTTGTTGCCATATACAAATCTCTCATTATCTCCTGGTTCCTGAGGGAGCGCCAGGAGGGCGACAGTAAGAGTAAATGGCTCTGTTTTACAGTGCATACTGCTGTTTGTGAGCTTGCCCAAGACCACACAGTGGCCAAACTGAGATCAGAATTCAGATGTCTTTTCTCCGGGCTCTCTGATCTTTTCTTCCTGTGTCTGAGTCCAGAACATTCTCAGGTCTGAAGGAAAAGTACTGAGATGGAAGAAAGAAGGACTGGTGGTCAGCAGGGCCGGTGGTCAGCAGGGCCGGTGGTCAGCAGGGCCGGTGGTCAGCAGGGCCGGTGGTCAGCAGGGCCGGTGGTCAGCAGGGCTGGTGGGCTGCAGAGCTCTGCAGATACTTCAATTCAGATGTGAGAAGCAGGAGTTGAGGTTACTGCTGGCCATTCATCCCCTGCCCCATTCCCAGTTTCCTGCTCACAGGCCCTTCCTGTTTTGCTGTGAACTCCAATTCCCATGGGTCCACATTAAAGCATAGGACAAGGGCCAAACAAGCAGCCAGAGGAACCAGAAGAGAGATGAACAGGGCACGAGGGAAGAAAACAGAGGAAGCAGGGAAGGGTGAACATGGTTGCGGAGGCGGGACAGAAGGGACAGGATGGGGGAAGGATGAGAAAACTGAAGTAGAGAGGGGCTTGGTGAGAGATGAGAGGAAGCGCAGGGTGAGCCAAGGGAACAGGCAGAGACTGGGAACACGTGCAAGAAGACGGCAGGCTGTGGGGGTGTTGCAAAATCTGCCCATGTATTCATTTCTCACATTCAGAAAAAGCCCCTCTGGCAGCCCCCATCTTCAGCTTCTGCCTCTGCCTTTTGCTCTTGTTCCTTCTCATCGTAAGGTCATCTCCGCACAAGGCTTCCACCCTGGTCTGGACACTTATGAATCATAAGCACAAGGCTCTCCATTCTTCTCATGAGTTCCTTCCTCAATTTTCACAAAGACCTGCCCCCCTGGGAAAGTAGAAACCAAGGACAGCAGACACAGAGACTCGGACAGCTCAGTCCCAGCACCGGATGTCAAGTGTCCAGCTCTCTCCCCTTGCTCAACCTACAGCATCATGGGTCCTCAGAGATGTCCCTGACACACCTCATTTCAAGGAACTTGAGACTTAACATTGGCCTGAAACCCAAAGACATTATCTTCTAGGGGGGTTAAAAAAAAGTCTCCCTCATTCTGATCCTAATCCTTTTCCTGACTCCCTAATCTCTTCACAGGGTGCTTCCTAGGCCCACTGACCCAGGCTTGAGGTAGCTTCTGAACAGGTCCTCCCTCAAGCCAGTGAGGTAGGGCGGCCCAGTTTCCTGTAGAAGAGGCAGCACTGTCAGTACCTCACCATCACAGATTACAGGCGATGGAGGAGCTCGCCATAGAGAGAAGGGAGAAGGAAAAAGTGGGGGGAGGCTAAAACCAGTTGCTGGTATTCCCCACAGACTCTGGTGAACAACCACTGGGACCTCTGCCCCAAGCCAGGGCAAGCAATCAGGTGATAGAAGCACACTCAGGTCCCACTCTGCCAGCTCCACCCGCATGGCACGCCTCCTCCATCAGCCTACCGAAAAGTGTGCAGGCCAAGGCGGTCCGGGCCCATAAATCTTTCCAGTGTTTTCTTGACTCTTACAGGAAGCAAGATCCCTAGGAACATCTTTGGAGAATCTTATTAGCCACAGCTCTGACTCTTCCACCCTAAACTTCTAGAGGCCACCTCTGGGCTTAGAAGTTGTACTCACAAGCCCCTGGTCACACGGACCTCTAAATAACTCACCCAGTGGCAGTCCTTCTTATTAAGCAAGCCATAAAGGAAGGATCGCAGAGAAGGGCTAGGGCAGATACTGTTTCTAAATTCTTCTTTTGGTGCTCTGGATGAGTAAAACGTGAAGGAATCATCTTTCAAAGCCCTGGGAATCCACTCCAATCTCCTAATCACAAGATAAAGAAGAATCTAGGAGACCATATTTGGACCTGAACCTGTTATATTCAGAGAAGATATAGAAGGGAGAACACAAAGAAGAAAAGTAATATTTAATCAAGCTTGTCTGTATAATTTATTCTACATGTATTATCATTACATGTCTTATCATGTTGAATCTTAGGTTACTAACAAGGTGTAAATATCAAACTGATTACAGATAAAAACTGATTCATAAAGTCATGCTTCCAACTGGGGAATGCTTGGCAGTCCAGAGCCCTTGCTGCTCCTCCAGAAGACCCAACTCTAGGTTCCTGTACTCATGCTGAGTGGTTCAAAACTTCCTGTAAGTCCAGCTCCCAAGATCTGCTGGCCTCCATGAGTACCTGGATTCACATGCATACACCCATGCAGACACATAAGTAAAAATAATTTCTTGCTCAAATTCAAACTAAACTAAAACAAACCAACCTACTTTCTCCTATTATACAAACTACCTCCAAAAACATGAGGGGAGGGGGAATGGTTAATTCACTTGGATTTAGGTTTGCTTCTGCCAACATAGGCTAAGAAGTTGTTCTCCAGCCTGACTTTATCTTCGGAAATGGACTTATTTGATCTGGAATAGGCATATGAATATGTCTATCTAGCCATGGGCATGATGATTTTTTTTTCAACTCTAATGAATCAAGGTGGAAAGAATTCAAAATCACCTGTAGAAAATAATGTGGAAGCTGAGGAGTTGCAAACTTGAAGCTTTGCTCTGGTGCAGTGCCCTCATTATCCTGGAATCAATCCTCACTGTAAAGATTGAAATAACATCTGCTTCACCAATCCTTCCTACACAGAGGCTGGCAGACACAGAGGGTGTAGACATACTTGAGCAAGTGGGAGGAGAGGCAAAGCCCGAAGGGGCTCTGTTCTGTTTGGTGAGCTAAAGATTTACACTCTGAAAACACAGTGGCCTGGATAATTTTGCAGAGTAAAAGTTCATACTAAAATTTTGTTTTATTGTTTTTTTGTTTTTTGAGACAGGGTCTCCTGTAGACTAGGTTGGCTCTGAACTTGCTATGTAACTGAAGTTGTCCTTGAACTCTTGATCTTTCTGCCTCAATCTTGCCATATGCTGGGATATTTAATAAAAGTCTTAAAGTTGCCAGGCAGCAGTAGTGGCAAGTGCCTTTAATCCCAGCACCGGAGAGGCAGAGGCTGGGAGATCTCTGTGAGTTTGAGGCCACCCTGGTCTACAGAGCTAGTTTTAGGACAGCCAGGGTTATACAAAGAAATCCTGTCTTGAAAAACAGAACAAAACAAAAAGTGAAGCAGCTCCACAAGCATGTGTGGGAGGAGCACGCGTGTAAGAAGAGTGGCAGGAGAGCTTAGAGCCCACAAAGTGAGACAGACCTTGTCTGAAAACAAACAAAATCTTCCACTAAATGCACTTGTCAGTTAATCATGTTTCATTCGATGGCACTTATGTGAAAAGTTTCGTTTGATAAAATCTCCAGACACCTTGGGGCTGCCATATGTACAGGCTACAAGAAACTTTCTATTACATTGCTGTCACTGGTAGCACATAAACTATAAATGGAGTGATCAGAAAGATTTTCATAGTCCCTGCCCAAAGACGACAAGGACATTTGTCAAGCTTTCTTTTCTTTACTTTTCTTTACTTTACTTTTCTTTTCTTTTCTTCTCTTCTCTTTTCTTTCTTTCTTTCTTTCTTTCTTTCTTTCTTTCTTTCTTTCTTTCTTTCTTTCTTTCTTTCTTTCTGAGACAGGATTTCTCTCTGTTGCTCTGGCTGTCCTAGAACTCTCTATGCCAGGCTAGCCCCAAACTGAGAGATCCACCTGCCTCTGCTTCCTGAGTACTGGAATTGAAGGCATGCACCAGCACATTTTATATTTTAAAAAGGGCTGGTGAGATGGCTCAGCAGGTAAGGGCATGTACCACCTGAGTTTAATCTTTGGAACCCACATTGTGGAAGGAGACCATGGACCACTGAGTGTTGCTGTCTGACCTCTATACATGCTACACAGAAATAAATAGATTTTTAAAAAATAAACAACAGATTATATACTAACCAAAAATCAGAAAACTTCAATTTCAAACTAGGTGTGGCAATATATACTTTGTACATTTCGGAGGTGAAGCAGTAATAAGTTCAAAGCTAGCCTTGGCTACACAGCAAAATCCTAATCCTGTCTGAAAGAAGAGAGAGAGGTCGAGAAGAAAACTGTTGAGTTGGGCAGAGCACACTTGTAATTCCAGGCTTAGAAGGTGGTAATAAGAGGATCAGAAGTGTGAGGCCAGCCTGAGCTATATAAGACCCTGTCTCAAAAGACAAACAACAACAAAAATAAGCAAATGAATTTCAATCCATTCTCTAAACTGTATAAGCTCAAGCAAACTACTTCTCTCTCTGGATTGGTTTCCTAACCTTATAAACTGATGGAGGATCTTTGTGAATCACTTGAGATTATATGCAAAACTGTATTCTGTGTTCATGTGTAGACACTTTTTTTTTCTGGAGAGAGGGCTAATTTTTCATGTGATTTATGGGAAACGTGTGATTTAAACAGTTAAGAACTAGCCAGGCAGCCGGGTGTGGTGGCACATGCCTTTAATCCCAGCACTCGGAAGGCAGAGGCAGGTGGATTTCTGAGTTCGAGGCCAGCCTGGTCTACAGAGTGAGTTCCAGGACAGCCAGGGTTACACAGAGAAACTCTGTCTCGAAAAACAGAAAGAAAGAAAGAAAGAAAGAAAGAAAGAAAGAAAGAAAGAAAGAAAGAAAGAAAGAAGGAAAGAAAGGAACTAGCCAGGCAAGGTGGTGCATGCCTTTAATCCCATCACTCAGGCACTCAGCCTGGTCTACAGAGTGAGTTCCAAGATAGCCAGGGCTACACAGAGCAACCCTGTCTCGAAAAATCAAAATAATAAATAAGAGAGAAAAGAAAAAAGAAACTTAAGAACTGAGGCTGGAGGCTGAGCAGCTAGAAGTATTGGCAACTCCTTCAGAGGACACAGGTTCTATTCCCAGCAACTCCTTCAGAGGACACAGGTTCTATTCCCAGCAACTCCTTCAGAGGACACAGGTTCTATTCCCAGCACCCCACGGCTGCTTAAAGTCTATAGGGGACCCTATGCTGCCTTTTGCCTCCAAGGACACTGTATACACATGGTTCACAGATATACATGCAAGCAAAACACCCATACATAGAAAATATTTTGTTTTGTGATTGCTTTTTCCAGACAGGATTTCTCTGTATATCCCTGGCTGTCCTGGAACTTGCTCTATAGACCAAGCTGGCCTACATACAACTCAAGACATCTACTGGCCTCTCCAAGTGCTAGAAGTAAAGGCAGGCACCACATAGATTTGTTTGTTTGTTTGTTTGGTTTGGTTTTTCGAGACAGGGTTTCTCTGTATAGCCCTGGCTGTCCTGGAACTCACTCTGTAGACCAGGCTGGCCTCGAACTCAGAAATCCACCTGCCTCTGCCTCCTGAGTGCTGGGATTAAAGGCGTGCGCCACCACACCCGGCCCTGATTGTTTGTTTTTAAGTTTAAAACTATTTAGTTTTCAAGCTTCTTATTCTCCTCAGTCTTTGTCAAGGTGACATCGAAAGTAAAGTTTAGCCGGGCGTGGTGGCGCACGCCTTTAATCCCAGCACTCGGGAGGCAAAGGCAGGTGGATTTATGAGTTCGAGGCCAGCCTGGTCTACAGAGTGAGTTTCAGGACAGCCAGGGCTATACAGAGAAACCCTGTTTTGAAAAACCAAAAAAAGAAAAAAAAAAGTTTAGGCAGTAAGGTACATAATTTTATTTGGAGTCCTGGGACAGTATCAGTTCTGATCAGATTTGCATTAAAGCATAGCAAGGGCCCAAGATCTGACCTGCAACTGTGTGTCATTCTAAGGTTTGGAATTACAACATCCAGACACCAAACTGGCTGCCTGCCTCCAAACCCTAAAGGCTAATGTCTAGAGGAACTCTGATTCTGTGGCAATTCCACAGTTACATGCCTGCATCAAAATTGATGTAGTTATCTGAGATTCCTCCCATAAGAATTCAATGTGATGGGTTTGGGAAATCGGAACATCCTATACAATCCAAGTCCTCTGAAAGGAAACATGACGTTTTGAGTCTAATTTAATTTAGAAATCGATAAGCACAAGGAAAGGCCTGAAAAACTGGAGAGTACAAAGGTTTGTTCAGGACATGAATGGCAGACTAGACTGGATCTACCTCAAGGACACAGGGAGTCCAAAGGGCTGGTTACAGGCAGTGCCCTACATCTCAAACAAGCCAGCTTATCGGAACAGTGCCTAAGCCAAGGCTTACACTAAACTACACACCCAAGAGCAGAAAGTCAGGCTCTGTACTTCCCCACACCTTGCCCCAATTTTGCACTAGCCGAGGCTCCGGGATCATTTTCAGAAGCACTCCTCAAAGCAGGCACTCGCTCTCCAGGCCCAGACCCCACCCAGGGCAAGCACAGGCTTTGTAGAAGGGGTAAGCCTGACCTAGCGCCTCCTCAAAAAACGAGGTCTTTAAGCCTTTTCTGCCCATACAGTTCCACACTCGTTCATCACCACCAATCGCAAACCTTCTCCGTTTGCATTCCCTCCCAAATTCCGCCTTCTCCCACCAGACTTTCCCATCACCGGCTCCCGCAACCCAAAGAAAGATGGCGAAGGCTGCACTTCCGGCAAGTGTCCTTACGAATGCATCCGGGCGGCTGCAGCAGGTACCGCCCAAGGCGTTCCGGCCTCTTGCTACACAGCCTACAACAGTGATGGCCGGCAGACAGACTAGTTGGAGCCAGGCGGCTCTTCTCCAGTTCCTTCTTGGCATGTGCCTAACGGTGATGCCACCCATACAGGCCCGGAGTCTACGCTTTGTTACCTTGGTAATCGGTGACGGAGTCACCAACGGGCAAAGGCCGGCTGGTAGAGGGAGGGGCAGAGCTTGTGTTCTGGGGCCGGGGTCTCACTTCTCAAGGATAAAGAACCGGTTTAGGAAGTCGCTGGCCCATAGTGGGTTGCGCGGCTGGATTCAGAATTGGTTTGGAGCCCTAGGCTAATTTTTTAGGGCAGGACGACCGAGGAGGAGATATTCTTCCCTAGGATGGGAATTTAGTTAAAAGGTTGAAAGTCACCCATAAAGACGACTTTGATCTTTGTTTTCCCAGTCCCATTGCCCACTTCCTCCCCCAGAAGGCGTTGCTTTCACTACTCTTCTACCTGTGCTTTTAGGCTTTACCTGTTATCTCAGGTTACATTGCATCGCCTGAACTGGGGTCTTTTTTCATCGCTTAGTAGAGAAAGATGGAGTGAGATTTCCTTTCCTGACATGTGCAGAGGTGGGTCCTGTCCCTAATCAGAAGACCCTTCTGATTCTGTAGACAAACCATTTTCTTTGCTCAGCTGTATCGACATGGAGATCGGTCACCAGTGAAGACATATCCCAAGGACCCCTATCAGGAAGATAAATGGCCCCAGGGATTTGGTCAGCTAACCAAGGTGGGTCAGAAGCCAACCTGCAAGGTCTTGGGATATGCTACAGAATGAATCACATCTAGAGCACAGAAACTGGAGCTCCTTAAACTACTAGTTTCCCACCTGGGTTCTAATGGACCAGATGTCTATTTTGTTGTTTTGTTTTTGTGGTTTTGGAAACTAAACCCAGGACCTTGTCCATGCTAAGCACAGTGAGCTATATATCTCTGGCTATGACCAGATTTCTTAACAACTCTGTGCCCGGAACAGTATCACTACAACTGGCCACTTCTGGAATCAAATTCACTCCTTGCCAAGGGCAGAATGCCTAAATGCCATAGGACTTGTGGTTGATCCCCTTTCTTTGGACTTTTTTTTTTTTGGAGGGGGGCAGGGGTTGGGGATGCAGGAGGGGGGAGGTTTAAGACATGTTTTCCCTGTGTAACAGCCCTGGCTGTCCTGGACTCACTTTGTAGACCAGGCTGGCCTTGAACTCAGAGTGACTGCTAGGATTAAAGGTGTGAGCCACCATGCAGCTCCTCTTTGGACTTCCTAACTCTCAGGTTTGCCCACAGGAAGGGATGCTACAGCACTGGGAGCTGGGCCAGGCCCTGCGGCAACGCTACCATGGCTTTCTGAACACCTCTTACCACAGGCAAGAGGTAAGGTTGGGAGTTTGATTGGCAAGAGGACTGGGATCTTTGGATTATCTTCTGACCTCAGAGAATCTAAGGATGAGCCAGGGTAGTCAAGTTTTCCTCTTGAACTTTTGGTCCATGGACATCTAAGAGCTGTCTTGAATACTGCTCTGGAGTCTGAATTGCCTCTGCTTGTCTGGGAAAAGACAAAACTGACCAGGGGGTCCAACTCAGACATGAGGGTGGGTCTGATAAAATACTTTCTGACTCTGAGACAATAAATAGGCATTTTGCCCAAGACATTTATTGTCACTTGAGGGCCAAGCACTATGGTAATGCTTTTCCTATGATGGTATATACCATAGATTTATGATCTCTGTCTTAGTAGAACTTATATTAGAGCAGTCTAATAAGAGGGATAGAGCCAAGATAAAGCGGGGGAGGGGCAGTGAAAACTGGCAAATGTGCTAGCTCCTGAGGTCCTCTGCTTACCCGAGTGGAGATACCTGTTCCTATGGTTACTGCTTTCACCCATAGTTGTCTCAATCCTCTAGATGACTGTTCCCTAAAGACCTAGCTCTACCCTGAGCTTGCCCTTCCCTTCCCTATTTTCTTCCTCCCTTTTCACAAGCCACCTCTCTGTGCCCCCCCTTCCCATTTATAAAAGGAAAGGGAGGAGTGGTATCTGCCATTTGGACTCTAGGGTACTGCTTTTGTGTTTTTAAACAGGGTCTCATTTTATGGTCCTGGCTAGTCTTGAACTCGGAGATTTTCCTGTCTCTGCCTCTCAAATTCTGGAATTAAGAGTGTGTACCAGCAGGGCAGTGGTGGCACACGCCTTTAATCCCAGCACTCGGGAGGCAGAGGCAGGTGCATTTCTGAGTTTGAGGCCAGCCTGGTCTACAGAGTGAGTTCCAGGACTGCCAGGGCTATACAGAGAAACCCTGTCTTGAAAAACTTAAAAAAAAAAAAAAAAAAAAAAAAAAAAAAAAAAAAAGTGTGTACCAAACCAGTAGTGGTGGCACACAACTTTAATCCCAGCACTTGTTAGGCAGAGGCAGGCAAATCTCTTGAGTTCCAGGATAGCCAGGGCTACATAGAGAAACCCTGTTTTGACAAAAGAAAAGGGAAAAAAAAGTGTATACCAAGCTGAATTAGAGGCACATACCTTTAATCCAAGCACTTGGGAGGCAAAGGCTAATGGATTCCTGAGTTTGAGGCTAGCATGGTCTTCATAGTGAGTTTTAGGACAGAACTCCATACTGAGATCCTGTCTCCATGTGTATGGATGGAGATGTACTACTTTGGCTGACAAGGACTCTGTTCTTCATGGGAGACAAACCAGTTATTGAAGTCTCCCAGACCAGATAGTTAGCCAAATGAGTGCTTCTGAAGAACAGGAAAGAGTGTTTGAACTAGAGTCATTCCCACAGGCTGAGTGCTTTATATAGTGGTGATAGCCTGTAGCTGAATGTTTGAGGCCTTGATGAATAGGGAAGCAGTAGCGAGGATGTGCATGCATGGTAAGTTTATAAAGTACTGAGTAATCAACAACAGGTTCTACCCTGGGGCTCTGGGGAGGAGCAAAAGTTCTTCTACACACAGAGATGTGTGTTGCCAATTTACAGGTTTATGTGCGAAGCACAGACTTCGATCGTACTCTCATGAGTGCTGAGGCCAACCTGGCTGGACTCTTCCCTCCCAGTGAAGTTCAGTACTTCAACCCTAACATTTCATGGCAGCCTATCCCTGTCCACACCGTGCCCATCACTGAAGACAGGGTAAGACTGGTCAGCCCTTCTTTTTTTTTTAAGATTTATTTTATTTATTATATGTAACTACACTGTAGCTGTCTTCAGATACTCCAGAAGAGGGTGCCAGATCTCGTTACAGATGGTTGTGAGCCACCATGTGGATGCTGGGATTTGAACTTATCACCTTCGGAAGAGCAGTCGGGTGCTCTTACCCGCTGAGCCATCTCACCAGCCCTGGTCAGCCCTTCTTAAGTGGTGAGGGAACAACTATGGCTATGAGCCTATTGATCCCAGACTCCTTCTCTGTCTCCCCCTTAATTTGTAGTTGCTGAAGTTTCCTTTGGGTCCATGTCCCCGTTATGAGCAGCTGCAGAATGAGACTCGGCAGACACCAGAGTATCAGAACAGAAGTATTCAGAATGCAGTGAGTTGGGGCGCGGGTTTAGGTCATCGGATTGCTCTTTCCCCAGAACAGTACTGATCTCCTGATCCATTTTTTTTTTTTATAGCAATTTCTGGACATGGTGGCCAATGAGACAGGGCTTACAAACCTGACCCTAGAGACCATCTGGAATGTGTACGACACACTCTTTTGTGAGGTGAGCTGACTAAGAGGCCTGCTGGGATTGCTCTTCTGTCCTCAACAGGTCCTGGTCTCCAGGGCAGTAGAGCACATTGCCTTGGTACAACAGTCCCCACTGGGAAGGCCCAGCAAGCCCGTGCTTATGTAACCCAGGAACTTCCCTCGTGGGTAAAAGAAGCTCAAAGTGGGAAATGGTTTACCAGTCGTCAGCACTCTGTACCTTCTCCATCCAGAGCTCAGAGCTGTGAGATTTCTTCTGTGCTGAGTCTGCTCTTCATGCTTGAGCTTCCTTTCCAATGCCCCACTGTCTGCCATGTCTGCGGTGGCCCCTCTGCCTCACCTCTCTGCTCTCCTCTTCCTCCCTCACACACACAGGCACCTTCCCCACCTGGGGAAGAAAGCCACCCTTGGAGAGGCTCTGGCCTAGGCCTAGGGAGCTAACCTGCCCGCTGCGATACACAGCAAACCCATGGGCTGCTCCTGCCGCCCTGGGCCTCACCACAAACCGTGCAGCGTCTGAGCCAGCTAAAGGACTTCAGCTTCCTCTTCCTCTTCGGGATCCACGAGCAAGTACAGAAGGCCCGGCTTCAGGGGGGTGAGTGACAAGGACAACATGCCACTAACCTTTCCTCAGAACTCTCCAGCACTGGAAATCTGCTGTGGGAGCTTCCCACACACTATGCTGCTGCCTGAGATAATTCTCTGTTGTTTTAAAACCAGATCTCCTAGCCATCCTTGCTAGTTGCCCAAATCTCCCAGTTGTCCGATATTTAGCTAGAGTCACAGGTCTCACTCTTTATGTAGCTCTCTGGTCAAGCCAGCTTGAACTCTGTGTAGATCAGGCTGGTCTCACAGAGATCTACTTGCCTCTGCCTCCCAAGGGCTGGGATTAAAGGTGTGTGTTAACTGCCTGCCATTCTTTATAAAGATTTATTTATTTTATGTAGATGAGTACACTGTTGCTGTCTTCAGACACACCAGAAGAGGGCATCACATCCTATTACAGATGGTTGTGAGCCACCAAGTGGTTGCTGGGAATTGACTCAGGACCTGTGGAAGAGCAGTCAGTGCTCTTAACCACTCTACATACTGAACCATCTCTCCAGCCTTGGCCTATCATTCTTACTCCTAAGTTTCACCCATGTTGAAAGACCCTTCCTCTCTTTCCTAACTACATAACTCCTTCCAGAGAATTGCTAAGACTTTTAGAGAAAAGACACGGGATAATAATACATGTACCAGTTACTTTGAGCATTCAGGGGAACCCATTCTCAAACCTTTGAGAATGCAGTAGCTTTCAAAGTGTGCACACAGCAGTTGCTCTGACATAAACCAACATCTTGTATACTATGAAGCAGTCTTAAGTTTACACTGTGTTCATACTGTTAAGTCATGAGTAGTGCCTCCTACTCGTTTCTACACCTGTGTTTACATACTAATAGCTTGCTTGATCTGTCTTCTCTATAAACTTGACAGTTTTTAGCAGTAGGTGGTATAGAGTTCCAGTATGGTCCCCATGAACTAGAAGAATTCTCTGAGACTAACATCTGATGAGAGAAGTAGATCAGTGATGGTCCAAGACACTGACACTTGGACTTTCTCTTCATCAGGAGTTCTGCTGGCTCAGATATTGAAGAACCTGACCCTAATGGCAACTACCTCTCAATTCCCTAAGCTTCTGGTTTATTCTGCGGTAAGCTTCAACTCTATCCCCCAGCTCCTTCCCACCCACCCGACACACAAGTATGAAAACAGGAATTGGGTACTTCCCCCGATCCAGTTCCTGGGATGTGGAGGAGCAACAGTCTTATGAGCAGCCCTTCTCCATTACAGCATGACACTACCCTGGTTGCTCTGCAAATGGCACTGAATGTCTACAATGGGAAGCAAGCTCCCTATGCTTCCTGCCACATATTTGAACTGTACCAGGAAGATAATGGGTAAGTGGGGCTACCAGGTATCTTCTAAAGAGGCACTGGGATGGCTGAGGGAAACCCAGAGACTCAGTTATGGGCATGGTGAGCATCCCTATCTTGCTTCCTGTCAACTCTCAGGAATTTCTCAGTCGAGATGTACTTTCGGAATGACAGTAAGAAGGCACCCTGGCCTCTGATCCTGCCTGGCTGTCCTCACCGTTGCCCACTGCAGGATTTCCTTCACCTCACAGAGCCTGTCATACCCAAGGACTGGCAGAAGGAGTGCCAGCTAGCAAATGATACTGCAGACACAGGTGAGCTGCCACCTGCCTCTGTACTAATCATATCCCAGGACAGTTCAGATCGCATGCAGAAATATATATCAGGGAGATATATTTGCAGCCATCTTTCTGCCTTTCTCTGGACAGCCTTCTAAACCTAGGACCATATTTATGTACTCTCCCCATTCTTTACCCTCAGGTGATATTCTAATCACTGAGAAATAAGCTTTACCAGGAGAGGACTGTCATTCTCCCACCCCATCTATCAACTTACCTGCTTATATAAGATAGTATTCAGGTGCAGCCTCTCCACTTAGCCTGTGTCAGTCTCTTCTCCCGTTCACTGGGATCATGGTCTCTTCTCTGGATAACTTCCATTGCAAAGCTTAACAAAGACTTCTGAGACTCACTTCTGTAGTCTCACTTTCTCTCTCTGATCTCTTTGAGGGGTCCTTTAAAGAGTTGCCTACATTCTGGCTTTACTTCCTCAGACTTTTTATCTCAGACTTGATCTTAAACAATTTTGTATCACCTTTTGCTGCAATGACGCTGTTGCCAAAATAATCAATTCTTAGTCAGCTTCTCTCACCTCAGCAGCACAGTTGTCATTTCTTCCTTAAACACATTTTTTTAAAGTGTTGTAGACATAGCTCAGTGGTAGAATCCACGGCTAGCATGTATAAAGTCCTGGATTCCTTCCCCGACTTCACTGCAATACAGTAACAACCGTTTTCATGACTTCAGTTTTTCTTGCTTACTACAAATTCCTTACTGTTTTTCCCCTTCTCTAAATAATGAATGGCCTGAGGCTTCTCTCTACCCCCTTTCCTATTTGTCCTGACTCCCAAGCCATCTCATCCAACCTCATGGCTTTCCTACCTCATCTCTACGGTAAGTTAAGTTCCACTTTTGTAGTATGCTTAGATTTATAACTTCTGAGCTAGGCTTTCCCCAGTGGCCTCTTCTCTCCATGGATGTCACATGAGGCACCTATGTTGTGTCTAAAACATCATCTCTTCTCAAATCTACTTGTTCATCTTACAATTGTCAACTTGATGGATGCTACATTAGTCTCATAGTCACACCGTGTACCATTGGGCATTATCTTCCTTATACCCCACCACCCAGTCCACTAGCAGATCGTTCTGCTTCTCAGATGCTGAGCTCTCGCCTCGCTAGTCTAATATTATCAGTTCTTGCCTGAACTGCTCAAAAACTATTCTTGCCCCTACCAATCTCAAGAGTTCATTTCTTAAGAAATATAAATAAATTGAGGCTAGGTGTGTAGGTCAGTTGGTAGGGCACTTGCTCTACCAACTAAACTACAGGAAAAACCTCTTAATTCAATTCCCAGCACTGCATAAACTGGGTGTGGTGGTGCACATATCTAATTCCAGCACTCAGTGGCAGGGAAGAGGATCAGAAGTTCAAGGTCATCCTCTACTACATAGTCAATTTTGATACAGTCTGGGCTATATGAGACCCTGGTTTTTTGTTTTTTAAAACGAGCATGTAGAGCATGTATTAATCTCACAACAGACCCAGGTTCTCTACCGTGACTGCCTGCCTCTGCATGGCCTGGATGTCTTGTGTTTCCTGGCGCCCCTTGCATCCTCAGCCCCATCTTGCTGAATCCAGAACACCAAGCCTGCTCTCATCTGTTTTACTTCTTTGGTTTGTTTTTTGGTTTTTGTTTTTTTTTTCCGAGACAGGGTTTCTCTATGTAGCTCTGGCTGTCCTGATACTCACTCTGTAGACCAGGCTGGCCTCATGTTTTACTTCTTGACGCCAGGTCTGGTCCTATTTCCTCAGTGATTTCTGACTTAGCTTGTTCATATAGCATCACTAATGTGTCATTACCATGAAATGCTTGTTTACTGGATCTCATTTCTAGAATGCAGACTCTAAGAGCAGACTGTCTTGACCACCTCTGTATTTCCATTTTGTCAACACAGTACCTGGCTTGGGGTAGGTACTCTGCATTTGTTGGATGAATACTAATGCTGCCTTTCTCTTCCTCTCCCCTGCCCAGAGGTGATTGTGGCATTGGCTGTCTGTGGCTCCATCCTCTTCCTTTTAATAGTGTTGCTCCTCACCATCCTCTTCCGGATGCAGGCCCAGCCTCCTGGCTACCACCATGTTGCAGACAGGGAAGACCATGCTTGACAACCACTCAGTCCCCTTCCCTCTGCCTCCTAGGGGAGGTGGGCTGAGTCCTCGCTCCTGACCATTGCTGATCCCAGCCCTGGGACAGGGTTAGCCTTCCTGATTACCTACGCCCAAATGAATGAGTGAGGCTCAGCTGGGCGCATGACACCTGGGGCTCACCATCTTCATGCCTGATGTTTACCATGTACTGTGTTGGACACTGGCTTTCTCTAAATGGGATCTGCCTCTTCTATATTCCCTAAGGACTTGAGATACAGACAAGCATTCAGGTTTTACTCAAGACCTGGGACTAAAAAACAAAACAACAAAAAACCCACAAAAACCTGAAGAAGCTGGTACTTGATCTGCCTTGCTCTTCCACCAAGCCTTGCTCTTTATCTTCTAGCCCACATCTTTGGCAAATGGCTTGGAGGACATTGTCCCTTGGTACTTTTTTAGAGGCAAAAACTGCAAATCACTAGGAGTATAAAATATGGCTATCAAGAACTCGGGTCATCCAACAGCAAAGTCGCCCTTTGGCTGAGGCTACCATCATGTCAACCTCAGGCAGGCCTGAAGGATACTTGGGCTGTACCTGGATGACAGTGGGAGGACACAGGTAGGAATGAACACATGGAATCATGAGGTGACTCCTCAGCTGGGCTGGACTCTTCAGGGACATGAAGTAAATGCAGCTGGTGAACCATACACCTTGACTGTGGCCCCAAATAGGGCTGAAGTAGCTCCGAGGAAATGAAGGTTTTGACTGTGAGTGCTGGTCCTGTGCCTTTTTTCCCTTCCCCATTTCTGACATCCAAGGAGCACTCTTACCAGGTCAGTACTAGATCTACTCAGAAACCCTGTTGGGTTTTTAGGTTTTTAGTTAGATACAAAGGACATGCTTTTATTGGTCATGCTAAGATTGAAGATAAAAATTTAAAAATTCTCTGGTTATTCTGCTCTTATACATCAGAAAAAAGAAAAGTACTTTTTTTGGCTCTAGCATAAACTTGGCCTCCAGGCTAGACACAGCTAGAACCCTGAGGGTAGTTGGTTTACTCTTTAATTTTCTGGAGCAAAATCTAGAGCAGTAACATGTCAGTATCCTAGTCCCACAGTATCCCTCGTCACAAGTGTCCCTGCTCCAACCCTAAGAATTAGGTACTTCTGGCCTATTAAGAAACAGCTGCCACTCCTCACAGAACGTGTTCCCATCTGTGGGGTCCAGTATTGCTGTCCCCCACCATCTTCATAGTCTTTCACGATCTTTCTATGACCCATCTTCCTCTTGGCTCCAGATGAGTATATGATAACCTAGAAGAAACAAGAAGTCCGATTGGCACCTTCTGTTGCTGGTCTGTCTCAGGTTGAGGCTGTCTTGGGGAACTAACAGACTGACATGACCAAAATAAAGCCAGATGGGTGACCTAGGCCAGATAGCACTGTCTCCCAGATATATTTACTGCCCACTGCCCTGGGACGAATAGGGCAGAGCTACAGTGAATTTAGCCTCCACTGCAACCTTGGATAGGGTCAGTTTGAGATACAGTTGCTTTTACTCACCCATAGTAGAGGCCAGTGTGTCTCCCATAGGATTGAACTCATTGAGCTACAAAAGTAAGAGTATCGGTGTGAAGCTGGGTTGAAGGCAGTACAGAGGCAGTATATGGGGACTAATTCTGATCATAAATTCCCCGCTTCCTCCCATCACTGTTTGGGGTGGGGGGAAGTCCAAGTCTCACCGAAGTAATACCAGAATATCCTGGATCATAGAGCTGACACATCATCTTCCCTGAGCTTCCATCAAACACATCTATTGTCCTTAGTTCATAGGGAACACAACTTTTAAGGCTAGGATCTGGGTATCGGCCCACAACGATGAGGTTGTGCCGTGAATGCCAGGTCGCCTAGGAAACAGAGAGGTCAGTCAGAATGTAAAGTATTTTTTGAAGTTAGGGACGAGGACTTGGTTGGTACAAGTATACCTGAGTGTGGATCCCCAGCATCCCTATACAAATCTTGTCATGATGCACCTAGAATTCCAGCTGGGGGGTGGAGAAAGGATGCCCAGAACTTGCTAGCTATCTACTCCAGCCAAATCAGTGGGTTCCAGGTTCAGTGAGAAACAGTTTCAAAAATAAGATGGAGAGCAACTGAGAAAGACACCTGCTGTCAATGTCAACCTCTAGCCTGCACACACAAAGTATTCTTTAAGGGCTGGATATCCAGTTCTGTGGCAGAGCACCTACACAGTATGCATAAGACTGTATGTTTGATCCCAGAATCTCACACACAGCCAGCCTGGTCTGCACAGGATCTCTGTTGAAAAAACAAGTCTGAACAAGGATAGTGGGAAAACATTTGTTAAGAGCCAGAGGTATTGAGTGGTAAAGATCTTACTTAGCATGCACAAGTGTTCAGTCCCCAGAACTGCAAAAAACAAATAACAAAACAAAAATGCCCAAGTTGGTATCATCTTAAGAAATTGCAAGAGAAAAGCCGGGCTGTGGTATTGCACGCCTTTAATCCCAGCAGAGGCAGGCAGATTTCTGAGTTCGAGGCCAGCCTCGTCTACAAAGTGAGTTCCAGGACAGTAAGGGCTACACAGAGAAACCCTGTCTCAAAAAAAGAGAGAGAGAGAGAGAGGAGCTAGAGAGATGACTCAGTGGTTAGGAACACATGCTATTCTTGCAGAGGGAACCTGGGTTTAATTCCTAGTACCTACATGCCAGCTCACAACTGTCTGTAACTCCACTTCCAGGTGAAACAGTGCCCTCTTCTGCACTATAAACACACACAGTGATTGTATATGACTATATATGTATGTGTGTGTATACACACACACGCATATTTTTCTCTTTTTTTAACCACTCATAGGTCAAGAAGAACCTAATACTGCATATAAGACAAGTATGAGGGCTGACTAGATCACTCAGCAGATAAAGGCATCTGACCCCAACCAAGTCTGATAACCTGCATTTGATCCCCAGGGTCCATGTAGTGGGAGGGAAAACCAACTCTGCCCACTGTGGCATGAGGGTACAGGCACACACATAACATTAATAAATAAAAGTGTTTTTAATTTTTAAAAGACTTCTCTGTAGCCCTGGCTGTCCTGGTTTATATAGTCAGGCTAGCCAGGACTATTATATATTTAGGAGGGGACTTAAAAGTGAGTTGCTCTACATTATACATGCTTGCTTTCCAAGTCCTTAGGATGCCTCAGACCTTTTCTCTTCTTTCATTTTAAAGATATTTTAAAACCGATTTTTGTATAGTGTCTCACTCTATGTACTCCTGGCTGTCCTGAAACTTGCTCTGTAGATCCAGATGGCCTCAAACTACTGGGATTAAAGGCATGAACCACCACCACCACCTGGTAAAGATTTATTTCTTATATGTGTGAGTATTTTGCTTGCATGTATGTAAGTATACTATAAGTTTACCTAGTGCCTGCAGAGGCCAGAAGAGCACTGGAAGAAGAGTTAGAGGCAGTTGTGAGCTAGCACATAGGTACGAGGATTTAAACTCAGGTCCTCTGAAAGAACAGCATTGTTTTTAATCACTGAGCCATCTCTCTAACTCCTTTCCTGCAGTTTCTTAAGGTGATACCAACTTGGGCACTTTTATTTTGTTGTTTGTTTTTGTAATTCCGGGACTGAACCTTTTCTTTGTGCATGCTAGGCACAGTCTTAACCACTGACCACCTCTGCCTCTTAGCAAATGTTTTTCCATCAGCCTTGTTCAGATCTTTTGGAGGAAGGATGCTGGGGAGGGGGGTTGGATCTTTTGTTGTTGCTGTTTTGTTTATTTTTTCTACCAAGACAATTTCTCTGTGTAGCCCTGGTTGTCCTGGAACTCCCTCTGTAGACCAGGCTGGCTTCAAACTCAGAGATCTGCCTGCCTCTGTCTCCTAAGTGCTAGTATTGGAGGTGTTTACTACTATTGCCAAGCAACCTTGTTTAGACTTTAACCTAAGAGATAAACCTATAACAATAACAAAAAAGCCTCTGTTAAACAACACCAAAGAAAGGACTTAGGTTCTGAAGTGGCTTCACTACTAATCTTCCTCTATCCATGCATAACAAAGATTGGATATAAAGTCACTGGTGTGAAGGGGAAAGGAAAGAAAACCTTCATTCCCTAGACCATACCACTCAAAACAAATCTAGCAGGGTGTGTGTGTGTGTGTGTGTGTGTGTGTGTGTGTGTGTGTGTGTGTTAGAATTGAATTAGGCTTTTCCTAATTTCAAAACAGTTCTTGATTTTTATGAGACAGAGGTTATACTGTGTAGCCCAGGAATCCTAAAATCTCCAATCCTTCCTCAACCTGACGTACTAGGATTATACTTTGTGCCCCCATGCACGGTTTTAAGGCAGTTTTGAAGGAAGAAAGAGAAGATCAAGAGAAGAGGGGCTGGAGAGACAACTCAATGGTTAAGAGCACTGGCTCTTTCAGAGGACATAGGTTTCCTAGCATCTACAATGTTAGCTCACAATCATCTGTAACTCCAGTTCCAGGAGATCCCATGCCCTCTTCTGACCTCCAAAGGCACATATGCACATGGTACACAGACATGTATGCAGATAAAACATCCAGCACTCACTGCTCCTTCAAAGGTCCTGAGTTCAATTCCCAGCACCTACATGACAGCTCATAACTATCTGATGCCATCTTCAGGTATACAGATGTACATAAAGAAAAGTACCCATCTCTCTCTCTCTCTTTCTCTATTTTTTTCTCTTTAAGATATATGTAGATAGATAGAGAGATAGAGAGATATAGATATATTATCTTTTTCTCTTTAAGATTAAGATATATCTTAAAGAGAAAAAAGTCACCCATACACATTAAATAAATAATACTTAAGAGAAAATTGGTACATGCAGTCGCTTGGAAGTAGTTGCAGAAACAAAAAAGATGTTGTCATCAGTGCATATGATGTGACAGAAGAGCACCCAGCCTAGCAAATGCAATAACTGGCCGTGAACTCCTGCTTCTACCCCAGGTGCCAGGATTACCAGTGTATACTATAACACCTGATAATTTATGTATGCCATCATGGTACCCCTAATATTTTGCATACTAGGTAAACACTCTACCACTGAGCAACATCCCCAGAAAAATCCTTTTGTGTGCATGTGACAGAATCTCAATATGTAGTCATGGCTGCCCTTGAACTCACATAGATCCACCTGCCTCTGCCTCCCGAGTGCTGGGATTAAAGGCGTGCTGTCAGAAGAATTCTTTTTCTTTTTCTTTTTTCTTTTTTTGGTTTTTCGAGACAGGGTTTCTCTGTGTAGCCTGGCTGTCCTGGGACTCACTCTGTAGACCAGGCTGGCCTCGAACTCAGAAATCTGCCTGCCTCTGCCTCCCAAGTGCTGAAATTAAAGGCGTGCGCCACCATGCCTAGCTTAGGAGAATTCTTAATATTGCTTATTATTGGTTTTGATTTGAAATATGTGAGGTACCAAGTTTTATTTAAAATTGTTTATGCAGAACTTTTCAAGTGCTAGGCATGGTGTCAGGTGTTTTATGTATCCTGACTCATTTTCACAAACCCCTACCAGTTAGGTACTATTCCCTCTTACAGATGAAACAGAGGTCTAAATTGAGAAACTAAGGGTTGTATTTCTATTGTTAGAAACCACTTAAACTTGCAAGGCAATCCAATAATGTTAGGTTAGTTTATGGGTCAGCTGCAAAACATGTAAACTGAAACAGAGGGCAGAGCAAAGGATCAAGGTCAGAAAATGCCCACAGTAAGATCGATGCTAGGCTGAAAAGTTTAGAAAGTTATCTTATAAGAAAACTCAGTGGGTGCTTGGTGTAGATGGTGGTGCATGCCTTTATTTGTTTTTTTGTTTGTTTGTTTGTTTGTTTCGAGACAGGGTTTCTCTGTATAGCCCTGGCTGTCCTGGAACTCACTTTGTAGACCAGGCTGGCCTCGAACTCAGAAATCCACCTGCCTCTGCCTGGTGCATTCCTTTAATACCAAACACTTGGGAGGCAGAAGCAGATGGTCTCTACTAGGCCAAGACTAGCTTTGTCTATGTAGCAAATTCTAGGCTAGCCAGGTATACATAGTAAGACCCTACCTCAAAAAGACAGATCTCTCAATGGAATTACAGAAATGGGATAAAAGGAACAGATAAAGCCAAAGGATTAAGGGGCCTGTTTTGTGTCAGTTATTCTGAGATTGTAGGCTGTGTATGTGACCCTTCCCCCAACATGGAAAGATCTGGCCCCTTCCCATAATGACAGATCCCTTTCTCTTGTCACTCACCTTGATGGGTGTGAGGTGCTGAAAATGGCGGTGAGGGTGGGAGATCAGATTCAGGGGGCTATCCCACTGGGAGGCAGAGTAAACCCGAATCTCATTGTTCTGGTCAGTAGTCAGGAGCCGAGCCCCATCTGGGCTAAAACAAGCTGACAAAGTGAAAAGCCCTTAAGCTGAAGGAAGCCTCAGCCCCTGGTATCCTGACCTTCCAAAGTACCATTCTTTCTAGGTAAGGGTAGGAGAGGTCAATCTGCACTATGAACAAAACTACCATGGAAACTCCACTGCCAAAGAAGCTGTCGGAGCCAGCTTCTTTGGCAGTTGACCTGATGGCTAGTGGTGAGAAAGACAGGGTCCATAAGAAAGATGGGGTTTGGGATGTCACACCTGCATTGACAGGATGCCTGTGAGGCAGTGAGTGGAGGAAGCTGTCTTTCCCTTTAATTTGGCGCAGGTCCCAAATCTTCACTGTTTGATCTATGGAGGCTGTGGCCAGAAGCCAATCACAGCAGGGATTCAGGGCCACGTGGGCTACTTTCTTTTTGTGCATTCTGAGGTTCCAAAGCTGCAGAGAAAAGTTTGGGTCAGGTGCTGATACAGAACCAAGGCGGGGAGAGGAGATGGGGCGTGGGCCACACAGTACCCACCTCCTTGCCATCTGTGCTCATCAGGATCACGTTTCCCATGTTGTCTCCTGTAACCACCACTCTGCTCTTGGCAGAAACATCAAGGCTGCAAAACCAGACCCTAGAGGGAGAGAGTGTGCTGTAAGACTGAGATAGTCTGTTTAGTCACTGTGGCAGCTCCAGTATCAAGTATTTGTTGAATCAGTGAGTAACTGTCTTACTATAAATTTCCAGTGGAGGGTTCTCAGCCTTGTTTACCTTGCAGAAAAGAGGTGTGAAAGAGTGCAGAAAGAGTTACAGACTCAGAAACTTGTCCAGTTATTGCTGGGCCCATAATCCTCAGCTAGTTCCTGGGACCTCAGAGCCACAAAACAAATTACAAGGCTAGCGGGCTCCCCACAGCCCAGGTCAGAAGAGCCTCATTTACAATTCCCACACTCATCACTCCTCAGTCTTTGCACCAAAGGAGAGGGCAAGCCAAACAGGAACTGTTCTGCGGAGCTCCTCGAAGCTTGCCAGACATGAACACCTGTCCCCTTCTGAGCATTTAGGAAAAAAAATAAAAATAAAAATAAAAAAATAAAAATCAAAGACTATCAGAACCTTTTTACTCTCGAAAACTATGTGAGAACAAAGAGACTCAAGAAGCAGGTATTTCATGGATGCTGATTCAAAGCCAAGAGAACTCCAAGTCCATCTAGTTCCCTCTCCTGATGGTGTAGTTCTCAACCTTACGGGGCAGCCCAGAATAATAACCAAGCTGCTTAGACTCACTGCACACAGCCATGTATCATTCCTTAGCAGAACTGTGTCTCTGGCTAGACATCAAAGTGGCTTGTAGGAGAGGATTCTTCCACCCATTAACACTTCCACCAAGGAGACAGTAAGGCCATTACATCCCAGAAAATGGAGGGCAATAACACTGCACTTCTTTTTTCTTTTCTTTCCTGCCCCAACCCCCTTTTGTTTTTCCTTTTTTAAAGACCGGCCCTCACTATGTAGTTCTAGATGGACCCGGCTGATTTAGAACTCATAGTGATCCACCAGCCTCTGCCTCCCAAGTGTTGCCATTAAAGGTAAATACCACCCACCACATGTGGCTACACTTCAGTTCCCGATTCCTGCTCTACTCTGTAAATACATTTCTAAGCAAATACCATGTTGATTTATCCTGTGAAAGTAAAGGTCTAATTTAATACGGCTATAACTTACAGAAGTAATTAAGCCCTTCCATCAAAGACAGGGCTAAAGATCCAGAACACCTTCCTAGTGTAATGACCCATTTGGATCAAAGTCAGAACAGCCAGAATCTAAGGAAGAGAAGGAATGGTGCAAAGTGGCTAAGATCCCTGTGTTCCCTGTGCCGGGCCAAAGTGACAGAAACAGAACTGGGTATGTTCTCAGCAAACTGCACCTAGAGCTTAGAAGCCATTTCCCTTACTAGTTAAACTACTCACTTGCAAGAGTTTGAGCTGGTATAAACTCTGAGAATGTTGCCTTTAAAATCCTGCAGCCTGGTTGTTCCCTCCATTGAGGAGGCAAAAAACTGGTTGGTATTGAGATGGTTAAACTTCAGCCCAGTGATGCTTCCTCCAGCTCCAATCTAACATGAGGAAGGAAAAAGCCAGTCAGTAATGATGGGCCAGAAGTGTGGGACCAGGTCTGGGCACCCAGACAGCACCGAGGCAGCAACCAAGGCCAGCTTAGATACCTCACATTAGAATGTCTGTTTTTTAAGGCTTTATTTTGACTTTTTGTTTTTGTTTTTCGAGACAGGGTTTCTCTGTATAGCCCTAGTTGTCCTGGAACTCACTTTGTAGACCAGGCTGGCCTCGAACTCAGAAATCCGCCTGCCTCTGCCTCCGGAGTGCTGGGATTAAAGGCGTGCACCACCACGCCCGGCACTTATTTTGACTTTTATATTGTCGATTAAGAGGTAGTAAATATGACTGGTTCTGGTACAGGGCTCTTTGGATTTCAACATACACAAACACTTGAATAACCTAGCCACCCCCAAAATTAAGATGCAAACATTATTGACTCCATAAAAACTCCCTCATGCCCTACTTTATCACATTTCCCGGCTTACGCTCTCACGTTCAACCCTTGGAAACCACTGCGTGCTCTTATTAGAAGAGCTTCAGATCAAAAAAAGCGAGTTCGGTGGACAGGAAACTGTGTTCTTTCCTATCCTTCCAGACATTTTAAGCAGTGGTGACACAACTGTGAAGAGTCTGGAGGTCTAAGAAGTGTAAGAGCACTTGCCTAGTATGCACAAGGCCCTGGGTTTGACCCCCAACTACACACCCCCCACACACAAATTAGAAAGGGAGTAACACCTATGGCTTAACATTATTAAGAGGCTAGAGAGATGGCTTCATGGTTAAGAGCACCTACTGCTGTTTGGAGTTCAGTTCCTAGCATCTACATAAGATGGCTCAAATTGCATATAACTCCAACTCCAGGGCATCCAATACCCTCCTCTGGCCTCCTGTACACATGACATACATACATGTACACAAACACACACGTGCGCATGCACACACACACACACACACACACACAAATAAATAAATAAATAAATAAATAATGAACCAACCAACCAAGCCAGGCATAGGAGCACACACCATTAGTCAGCAGTTGAGAGGCAGAGACAGACAGATCTCTGAGTTCAAGGCCACTTGGTCTACATAGGGAGTTTCAGGACTATATATAGTTCCAGGGCTAATAGACTGTCTCAAATAAAGTAACAAATACAGTAAGAGCTGAAGCCAGGCAGTGATGGTACATGCCTTTAATCCCAGCATTGAGTAGGCAGAGGTAGGTGGATTTCTGTTTGTTTGAGGCCAGCCTGTTCTACAAAGCTGGTTCCAGGTGAGCCAGAGCTGTTATACAGAGAAACCCTGTCTTGAAAGGAGAGAGGGAAAAGGGAGGGAGGGAGGGAGAGAGAGAGTGAGAGAGAGAGAGAGAGAGAAAGAGAGAGGGGAAGAAAGGAGAGAGGAAGAGAGGGAGGGAGGGAGGGAGGGAGGGAGGGAAGGAAGGAAGGAAGGAAGGAAGGAAGGAAGGAAGGAAGGAAGGAAGGAAGGAAGGAAGGAAGGAAGGAAGGAGCAAGCGAGCGAGCTGGTCATATACCAAGCACTGTTTTAAGAACTTGGCATCTTCAGGAGCTCTTTTTCCACTTCTTATACTGCTGCACCAGCCTCTTAACTTTGAACAAGGTCATCAATATAACAAGCACTTAAATGACTTAACATACTGGCATGCTCTGGTTTTGTTTTGTTTTTAGATAGGGTCTTGTGATGTAGCCCTGGAGAGTCTGGAACTCAGAAATCTGCATACCTATGCCTCCTCTGGGCTAGGATTGAAGGCTGTACCACCAGTCCCAGCCATAAGAACCTGCTAACC
>LR749675.1:2043606-2193142 GCA_902729485.2 Mus minutoides | reverse complement strand
TATATCCATGTCCTGCTTTTCTGGTGTGCTGTTGTATCTAGGACTTGATGTGGTGGGTGAGTTTGGGTCTGGTGATGCCAAGTACCCTTGGATTCTGTTGCTTCTGTTCTTGCGCTTTCCTCCTGCCATCTCTGCCCGAGGAGGCCTGGCGTTGGTGCAGACCAGAAAGGACCTGCTGTTTTGCCCTGGGCCCTTATCAGTCTCCTGGCTGATGTCTCAAGTTCCACGAGATTGGGCCAGAACAGAGGCTGTGTTCCCCTGCTCACCTCACTTCCAGAGATATCTTGGGGAGTCCTGAAAGAGCCTAAGAGAGTGCACAGAGCCTGAGGCCTGGGCCCTGAGCTCCTGATGTGGTCTTAAAGTCCTGGAGTTGCTGGGCTCAGAGGAAAGATGGTGGGATGGCAAGTGCTCTGGCTGGGAGAGGCCCAGCCTCCGGTGGGGCGGAGTTCTCGGATCCTGCCCCTGGGGGCAACTGCTGACCCACTGCTCCCCACACCACCTCTGCACTGCACTCACGCGTAACCCCGATGTGATCTTAAAGTCCTGGGGTGTCCCTAGCTGTGTCCCCTGGGCTCAGAGGAAAGATGGCGGGGTGGCGGGTGCTCTGGCTGGGAGAGGCCCAGCCTCCGGTGGGGCGGAGTTCTCGGATCCTGCCCCTGGGGGCAACCACTGACCTGCTGCTCCCAACACCACCACTGTACTGCCCTCACACGTAACCCCGATGCGATCTTAAAGTCCTGGGGTGTCCCTAGCTGGGTCCGCTGGGCTCAGAGGAAAGATGGCGGGGTGGCAGGTGCTCTCGTTTTCTACATTTTTTTCTACATCACTCTTCACAGTCACCTCGGCAAACTGTTCTAATCTTTTGGACCCTGTTATCTCTGCTGGGGTCACCATCGACTCAGTCTCCCAATGCTAATGTTTGCTTTTGCCACTTTTTCTTTCTAGTCTTCAATTGAATCGGTGTGTGTTATGTCTCAGTGCTGTGCATGATGGTCCTAAAAGTAAATTCTCAACTTTTCAACCTGAACTCCTTAGGCGGGCATCTACCTGTTCTTCACAGTGCATGGCTTTTCTAAATACAGCTTAAAAAATACTTCTTTTAAAAATTTTCTTTTTTATGTATTTTATGTATAGGGGAACTTTGTCTGCAGGCATATCTATACCAGAAGATGGCCTCAGGCAGTTATGAATTGCCATGTGGGTGCTGTGAATTGAATTCAGGATCTTCAGAAGAGCTGTAAGTGCTTTTAATGATTGAGCCATCTCTGTAGACCCTAAAATCTAGCTTTGACTGTGCATTTTCCATCATGGAACGTCTTCTGTTGTAAAATAGGAGAAAATAAGACAAGTCATTATAATCTACCCATAACATCTTTTTCATAATTGTCAATGGCTTTATTCTATAAACTGTTTGAGTTGCCCACAGGCCTAAATTAATAATTAAGCTTTGTTCTTTGGGACTCTGACTTTTTCTTGTTGCACACATATTGGAGACACTGCCATCACCTGAAGATCTATTGAACTGAAAGCAATACAACTCTCAGCTCAGTATGGTCCATTAAGCAAGATACAGATCTTCTTGAAAGAATGTGCCAGGTAGTCTACACCAAAAGGAAAACTCAATCTGAGTGTAGTGGTGCACACTACAGTCTTAGTATTATGAGGCTGAGGCAGGAGAGTGGTGAGGTAGGAGGATGAGGAAACCAATTTGTGCTATGGTAAGTCTCTGTCACAAACGAAAACCTAAACAAAGACCAAACAACCCCAGCAACAGCAACAATGAAGAACAGAAGAGAGAAAACTGTGTGAATGTTCCTGTGTGATTTCCACGTGCCACAGTTTGCATAGATATACATATATGTTATCAAAACTTGACCCTGGTACTGTCTGTTTTATAGACTCTGTCCTGAGGAACTCCCTTAGTAGCGCCCCCTATGGGATGTGCATGAGTCTGCTTGACAGCTCATGGCACATTTGTCTTACAAAGCTCATGGTACATCTGTCCTACAATGCTGAACTTTATCTTCTAAGGGGGGCTTTGTCGTCTAAGTTTGTTTGAGGAGAATTTCCTCACTTTAGAGTTAATAAGGTCCTTGATCTAGTGGGCAGTGGAGATGGCTCTGTACTTCAGAGCACATACTGCTCTAGCAGAGGCCTGAGCCCTGCTGGGAGGCTCATAACCACCTGTAGCTTCACGGGATGTGAGGCCTTCCTTTGGCCTCAGAGGGCATCTGCACTCATGTGCTTATTCACACATATAAATTAAAAAAGAAAAAGTAAAACATTTTTTTCTTTTGAGACAGGGTTTCTCTGTGTAGCCCTGACTGAATTGGAACTTGCTCTATACACCAGGCTGGCCTTGAACTCAAGAAATTTGCCTGCCTTTGCCTCCCAAGTGCTGGAGCTAAAGATGTGTATACAACAGGTCTAAAAACAATTTTACAAAGGTTCTTGATCTGATGATTATTATAACTAACTTTCCCTTTCTTCCTCCTTTCTTTTCTTCTTTTAAATTGTGTGTGTGTGTGTGTGTGTGTGTGTGTGTTTTAGAAAGAGGATCTTACTATGAACTCTGACCAACATGGATGCCTAAATATAATCTGAACCAAAAGGACACCAATAGACATGCTAATAACATGGAAGGGGGAAGCTCTTGAGGCCTCAACCCTAAACAAAGATTTATAGGTAACGAAGGAATGCTGAGAGGGGGAGAAATGGTCTTCCTCAGGGAAGAGCTGATGGATTAGATATCTAGAACTAAATGGTCAGCTTTGAAACCAGGCATGCAAGTAGCACTCTACAGACAGAACAGGGGGTATTTATATATTTAGAAACACACATTTTATCAACAATTCAAGTAAAAGAAGTCATGAATTTGAAAGAGCCATGGAAGGTGGTTCAGAGGAAAAAAAGAGAGGAGGAAAATGATGTAATTATATTATAATTTCAAAAAAGAAAAATAAATAAAAAGACGAAGAAAAAGTTGTGCCAAGGCCTTGGAAAGACAGACATAAAGTTTATACGACTTGTGAAACACAATTATGGAATTCAGAGATTCCTTGTTTGCAAAAAAGATTCAAAGACTTATTAAATGTTGGTTTTAAATTCAGTTGAACAGACATGAAGTTTATATGTCTTGCAAAGTATGATTATGGAATTCAGAGATTTCTTGTTTGCAAAAAGGATTCAAAGATGTGTTTACTTGAATTTATTAAAATGTTGGGTTTAAAATCCATTGGCTTTGCCTGTGGAAAGGGTCCATTTGCTTCTCTGATTGAATTATTTTATCTTTTTTATGAAACCGGGTGTGGTCATTAGCACACTAGCTGGCGTGAGCGGTCTGAAAACAGCCCAGACGACCATGATTGTGAAATCTAGGTGAAAGGGCAGAACACTTCAGTTGTGGACAAAGACCCTGCTGAGGCCATCAAGACACAGAGGGAAACAGGAGACCTTGATTCTGAGGTCGGGCAGGAGACGCTGGGTACCTCAGTCCTGTGAAGGGGATGATGATGTTGTGGTTCAACATGGGACCGGAAGAAGAGGGGTTAAAAAAGTTAACATAAAGCAATTAAAGAACCAATTCCAAAAGGAAAAACTGGACATTAACCAAAGAAGACAAAATTCCACTGTGAGGCAATCAAGAGGAAGAATAGACAAAATAAGTCTCAGGGATTAATAAGTCTCATAATTTGTACTGAGTAAACGCCTAAAAGTGTTAAGGAAGTTTCCCTCTTAACATTCCTCTTTCAAAAGAGAGGATATGCAGATGGTATTGAGAAATTAAGGCAGGGAACTGACTGATGTTTTGATACAGAGTAAGGAGGGTAACCAGAGGAAGATGTCCTGAAAACATCCAGGCAGAGGAGTAAATGATTCAGTCATTAATATTGCAAGATTAAGCCTCTCTCTTGTTTTGGGGGAGAATTAGAGCGAGTTCATGCAGAATAAAGCAATTACCACACATGAGCTCAAGTGAAGGTTCCCTGCCTCCCCATGGCATGCGTGGCTTCGTGCCATGAAATCAGAGTAGACAAGACTCAGGCGTGTCATTGGAATTCCAGAAAGTTGTGAAGTCTACATTTCAGGGCGGAATCGGCTTTTTCAACTTCAGGAATGAATTCAGGGAGGCTTAGATTTAGCTTAGATTTAGATTCTTACATTTAGAAGGCCAAACTGGAATTTACTAGCTCAGAGGCAAAAATGTATATTGTGTGTGTGTGTGTGTGTGTGTGTGTGTGTGTGTGTGTGTGTAGGCACATTGGAATAAAAATGAACTGGAACATGGAAAGTCCTTTAACCATTTAAAGATACAATTGTTTCATTAATATTTACTTATATCTGATTAAATATTCATGATGCTTTGCCTCCTTCCTTGTCTAACAGTGCTTCATTCATGACCATCTGTACCAGCTCAGCACAAGGGAGGTCTCAATTAGCCATTCAGGCTGACAGCCTCTCAGCAAAGGGGCCCCTTCCCCTGTGATGGACCGAAAGCAGACCGGCTTGTCTGTAGGCAGAAGAAACAGGGAAATAGAGGTGCCCTCAACTCGGCTTACAGTTCAGCTGAGGCTATTTCTTGGCTGACCCTTCAAGAATGCAGAGGGGATGGCTTTCAGCAGTGGAGCAGTAGATATGGGTGCAAGAAACGCCTGCCAAGGGCACACGGTCACACTGTAGGAAGCAACAGTGAGGTATGAACAGGACTAGAATGGGAATTCTTGACACCTTCTCTGTCAGGTTTCTTAGCTGCCATTGTGAGGCTAGGCAACAGCTGAGCTGGTTTCAAATACAGATGTATTAGTCTAGAAAATAAGACTGAAAGTGTCTTCCCTTGAAGGACCAGATGGGGGTGGGGTAGGGGTGGAGTCAGGGGCGGAGATGGCAATTACTTATTCAGCACAACTCTTTTCTGAGGTCTCAGGCTCTTTCATGCAGACCATCATGGCTACCTGAGTTAACCCTGTGTTAGCATTCCGTAACTCTTTTCTAAAGGACTTGTCTCTGTAGCAACCAGACTCTGTTGGTTGGTATCATAAATGGCTAGACAACTGAATGATGGTGGGAATGTTTATCTACCATGAAGGTTGATCGTACGTGAGCAATGTTCTGGTTGATTGTACGTGAGCAATGTTCTTATCCATTGCTGAAAATCAAATATCCAGTGCTGGAGAGATGGCACATTCGGCAACGTGTAAGCCGACCAAGCACAAGGTTCTGAGGTTGATCTCCGGTACCCTCATGAATAAAGTTTAAGTTCAGGAGGATGCACTTGTAGTCCCAGGGGGAGATAAGGACAGGAGATGTGCCCATGACTTGCTGGCCAACAGCCTAGACAAGCCCTGAGCTCCAGGCTCAATGAGAGGCCTTCCTTCCAACGCTAGGATGAACATGATTGAGTAGAGCCTGCACCCTCTTCTGTCCCACATGTGCATGTACACATAGGTGCATGTGTGCTCATGAGCACACACATGAACATGTACACACATGAGCATGTACACACATACATAGGCAAAAGCAAATGGCCACTTTTTAATCTTTAAATGATGCCAGACTGTGTGGGGACTGGGGTGACATTAGAATAGAGGACTGCTTCCATAAGCATGTCCACGTTCTAACTTCCAGAACCTTTGACTATGTCACCTTCCAAGTGACTTTTAGGACTTGGATAAATTGAAAGTCCTTGATGGGGGTGGGGGGGCAAGTTCTGGATTATTCTGCTTACTCCTGCCTAACCATATGAATCTTTAAAAATGTAAATTAAGGTAAAAGAGTGGTTTGGAGTGATAGGACATGCTGGCTTTGAAGATGGAGAAAGCTGCTATAAGCCAAGAAGTTTAAGTAGTCTCCTGGGCTGGGATACCAGACTCAAGTGGTGAGGAACTGAATTCTGCTAAGAATCTGGAAGAGCAGCGAGCAGAAGAAAACAAAAGCTGTTGATGCTGTATTTTCTTTTTCTTTTTTTTTTTTTTCCATTTACATTTCACATGTTATCCAGAAATTTTCCCTTACCCTCCCGCGTCCCCGCCCTGCTCCCCTACCCACCCCCTCCCACATAATGGCCCTGGCCTTCCTCTGTTCTGGGGCATATAGAGTCTGTATGCCCAAGGGGCCTCTCCTCCCAATGATGGCCAACTAGGCCATCTTCTTCCATATATGCAGCTAGAGACATGAGCGCAGGGGGAACTAGTTAGTTCATGTTATTCTTCCACCTATAGGGTTGAAGACCCCTTCCGCTCCTTGGGTACTTTCTCTAGCTCCTACCCTGGGAGTCCTGTGTTCCAGATGCTGTATTTTCATCTGGTGTGTCTCATCCTACACTTCTGGATCCAAACACCATATATATACCTGTCTTGACACCATTGTCTGTGGTAATTGTTAAGGGTGGCAATAGAGCATTAACACAGCATCTCCAACCAGCACTCCCCATCACATGTCCAGGTTCTCTGTACTTAGGCCTTGCCCAGGAATCAGCATGGACGCAGAGTGCAAAGAAACCTTCCTTCCTTGCCTGGGAAAGAGCCTGCCTGCCCGAGGGTTCTTGGCCTTGCCAGCTGCTCCAGAGCTCTTCCGGTTCCCATGCGGCTTAATGGAGAACGCAAGACGCAGAACCCAATTTTTTAATTTGTATTATTTAGTTTGGATCAGCAAATGTCTCCCGAGCTGTGTCCTGTGCAAAGTGAAATCACCTATACGCTGTGTCTTTAAAAGCCGGGGAAGTGCGCTGAGCAGCAGCTGCAGTCAATACCAATTTCCACATCTGGATCGATACCATCGGAGGGCTCAGGAGCTGCGAAGATTGTTTCACACACATTCTCCAGAGAGGGAGGGCTGGGGGAGAGGAAGGGAATTGGTTTTAATGATTTCATGGCTCTGAGTATTCCCTCTCTCCCTCTTTTCTTTAAAAGAAATAAATACATAAAATTAGAAACCAAATTTACAGACCTGTCAGTCTGCATCAAATCCAGTGTCTTTCCCTGACCTGTCACCGAAAGTGGCATCCAATCTAGCAAATGGCTTGATGCCGTGCAGGGGGCTCCGCAGCACTGTCTGTAATAACGCAGCAGTAAAGATGCTAGTGTTTGCAGTGGGCCTCCCCTCAAGGACTTTACAGGCACTTTCTCAATCTGCAAAGACGAAACCAAGGTCCAGCAAAGGGTTCCCATCCACCCACAGAGAACAGCTGACCGTAGTGGCTTCTGTGCAATGTCTACATGCATGTGTCTGACTGGCAAGGGTCTGAAATTCATAGGTTCTTTCTGTGTACCCCGGATTGGTCCCTCTGAATGCTGGAGCCTCCTGCAGCACTGGGCCGGGGAACTGTTTTTTTCACCAAGCCTGGTTGCCAAGAAAATGCAACTGAGATGGAATAGCCGAGCAAGGGCAAGGATCACATGTCATTAGCCTTCCTGGAAGCTTTCCCAGTAGGTCAGGGGCTCCAGCTTTTTTTTTTTTTTCCTGTGAGTGGTCACGGCTTTGAGTCCTCAGTGTCATGTGAGGCCTCACGACAACATGCTCTCCGGCCACAGAGCCCATTAGCTCACCTCCAAAAAAGGCTGACCCTCACTCTGCATACACAAACTCACCCTCAGAACGAGCCAAAAAAGAATAAATATGTCCCCTCTCGGCCCTGGTACATCGGGGCAGCTTAATTCTCGCCATGGTAAATGGCACAGCTGTAAGTGTGACCAGCTCGATCTTTTAAGGCAGATCAAATTACTTCCAGGGATGGCTCTGGGCACCCCCCAGCTGCAGGGCCCAGAGGTTTCATGAAAGGCTAATTTTCCATACAGAGGTTACAAAAATTTTCTTCCTGGACAGCGACTGTCTTTATTTATTTATTTATTTATTTATTTATTTATTTATTTATTTATTTATTTTTACAAAGCATAGCCTTCTGGATGTCACCACAGACTCCATTTATAGCTCTGTTTCATCTCCCCAACTTCTCTGTAGTTGGGGCCTGGAGAGAGTCTCATGGGTTGGGAAGGCAGTTGCTGAAGTGGCTGAGGAAACCGGGAAGGGGAGACTGGATAGGTTATCTAGCCCCTTGAGTATGAAGGGTGGGACAGGACCAGAGCAGCAATCTTAGCCTCGTTTTCAGGCTGATGTAGCACATTTCCATAAATAGAATCAGAATCACACAGACCTCAGCCCCTTGCTGCCTGATTAAAAATAGGCTGCTGTCTACATGGACTTGAGCCATGCACGCCTGGGCTCTGTGTCCTTCTGTAGGGCTCCCAAGCCTTTACTTTGCTGACTACTCTCACGACAGACAGGTTTCAAGCACCCACTGAGCAGGAGAAGCCTGTCTCTGGAGACATTATGGCTTCTCTTTTAAGAGTCAGGAAATCCCCCACTAAATTAATCTTCTTGAAACGAGATTTCAAAAGATCACAAAATGCCAACCTTCAGTCGAAAAACAGGGTTTTCGTCATGGTTGTGTTTTCAGACTGTCCACGCTGTGTTTAATTCTTCCTGATTTTTGTTTCCTGCTCACACAATCTATCCCAAATCAAGTAGCAGCAATGAGTTTGATTATGAAACTGTAAAACCAGATAGAAAAAGCTCCTCAAATCTTCCAATAAGCACCCAACAAAGTAAGAAATTTCTGTTTAACAGCCAAATAAATGGTATTTATTATTGTTGTTGTTATCGGGATGAGAGAGAGAGAGCGCGCACGCGAGAGAATTGGTATAGCACCTGTTATGTAATCTTGATGATTAAATCCCCAGCAGCCATATCAAAAGTCAGCATGGTGGCATTTCTTGTTGGAGCAGGCAAGGCAGAAACAGATAGGTTCCTCAAAGTTGGCCACCCTAGCTGGTAAGTTCCAGGTCCTTTGGGAGACCCTGTGTGAAAATAACAATAACAATGAACAATATAAAACCAACCAACCAACCAACCAACCAACCAAGGAGCCAGGCCATGGTAGCACACATCTTCAAGTACAGCATGAGGGAGGCAGAGAGAGAGAGAGAGAGAGAGAGAGAGAGAGAGAGAGAGAGAGAGAGAGATAGAGTTCCAGGACAGCCAAGGCTATGTGAAAAACTTTGTTTTAAACAACAACAACAAAACCAAAAAAAAAAAAAAAAAAAATGGAGGATTAAGTAAAAGATCTGATACTGACCTCTGGCTTCTACATGCTTGCACAAACATCCACTTGCAACTATATATATACATATGCAAACCACATACCCACCTTCAACACCTCACACAGACAAAAATAGTTGGAATAGTTGGATTAATAAATTTTTGTTCTTTGTCTTTTGTGGTTGTTTTTTGAGATAGGGTTTCTCTGTATATCCTTGGCTGTCCTGGAACTTGCTCTGTAGCTGAGGCTTGCCTCGAACTCCCAGAGATCCACCTGTCTCTGCTTTCCAAGTGTTGGGATTAAAGGCATGTGCCACCATTAAAATATATACATATTTTAATGACTGTTATTTTTTGACTCCACGTAGCTCTAAGGGGTAGTGCTCACTGTAGAATGTTCCCCAGAATTCAGCAAGAGAGAGAGAGAGTCAAGTTTGTCGTCAGACAAGAACAGCTGAGTGTTTCTTTCCCCATGGCTCACTGAACTTGTTTTAGTTCCAAGGCTCTATGTTTTCTGGTCAACCACTCTCTTTCTGGCTGAGGAAGTGAGCATCATCCTATTTTATCCTGTGGAAGCCCCCAAAGACCGTGTTTTCTATGAAAGGGGGACAGGAAGTTGAAAATGTGCCTATTAGTTACTTCTCCAGCACAGTCATCAATACCTGACAGGAAGGTCAAGGAAGGAGACATTTATTTTCATTCAGTTTCAGAGGATTTGGACCACAGTTGCTTGGTTCTATGTGCTTGTGCTAAATGTCATGGAGGCAGGGCATGTAGTGGAGGACAGCTGGTCACTCATGGTTGACCGTGAAGTAGAGACCAGGCAGGAAGCAGCCAGGCATCATCTACATCTCCAAGGGCCTGCCCCTTGTGAGATCTACTTCCTCCATCTAGCCAAACTGCTGATGTTTCAACAACCTCCCCAAATTGTGCCACCTACTGGGGACCAATCATTCAAAACACTGAACAAAAAGAAAAGTTCATACTCACTCCATAGCCATGTCCAAAAAAAGATTATCTCCAATGTTTGTTTAAAGGATGGTCCCCAAATTTCATGGTATTAGTAAGAAGTTTTTTTTTATGGGTGTGTGGCATGTGTCACCATCATATATCCTCAGGGAACACACAGAGTGCATTACTATCTGTCTGTTCCACAATGAACTGACTGTCTTAAATACAACTAATAACAATTGCTGTAGAAGTTCAAGCAGCCGTTAAAATATAGCAAACCACCAAACTGGCTACTAAAATCCCCAAAGACACAATCTGTGTGACAAGGTCCTATTCCTTCCGGTCTGTTAACTATCTCCTCTTACTGTCCTGAAATTTCTGGAAAGAGAGGTAACTGGCCCTTAACATGTCATAAGAAAGGCTCAGTTGTCTAAGTTTTGTTGAATAGCTGAGCAGATGAGGCGTCCACTCAGATTGACGGGCAATCTGATCCTGTCCTCAGGAAAGGAAACAGAACTGACATAGATATAGATCACAGCCTTCTTGCTTTTTCCTGTGTGTGCTTTTCTGACCCGCTTCCTTTAGAGTCTCACTGTGGTGCACAGGTTGGGATCATAGAGTAGCATATTTGTTTTGCGTTTTGTTTCCACTCGTTCTGTGAAATTTATTGAGCGCCTACTAAATGCACCGTGCCATGTGCATAGGCGTTTATTTAATTACATCTTGCTTCATTTGGCAGATTGATTCCATAACCACAGATTAGTTGGCTGGGATTCTGATTCTAATTTTGCCCACAATGTGCTGTGTGGCTGCAAGTTAGGCACCCTACCTCTGTAAGATACCTAGATTTCTTTCTCTGCTGTGTGGAAATAATGGTAAGTGACAGGTGCTTAGAGATGTGTGGAGATGATTCATGTTCAAGAAAGGTGAAGCTTGTGAAGTTCAATGATTCCATCCTCAAAATGCCACTCTGAGATTAGGGCAGGGAAAGATTTGTTTTAATTTATATTGCAATAGTTATGGGCCTTTCTAGATTTTCTTGTGATTCCTTTACTACAGTCTTCTAATTTAACAACTGCTTGCTTGATTCCCAGGATTCTGTGTCAAAGTGATTAACTTGGATTGATTGATTGATTAACTTGAGTTCTTCTCTGAAAGGTTTTCGGTGGCAGTAAATAAATAGATAAAAATTTATACGTGCCTGAAAGGTTAAGAATGATTTTTTTAAGGGACAACATTTAGGTCTGAGCTTGAATTTGAGTTCTTGAATCCAGTACTTGCTCTATTCTACAGGCATCGTTTTATTTCCCCTGAACCTTGAGGTAACAACACTCAAGGTCTGGTGGAAAGACTCATAGAATCACACTGGGAGCTAGATGGTGGTGATTTTCTGAAGTCCGGAATCCTAAGCTATGATAGCATTTTTCTTCCCTGAGAGTCTCCACCTATCAGCTAAGGAGAAAGGATCAAACAAACAGGACTACATCAGGTGTCTATGGCAACGCAGATAAGACCACACTCTGTAAAAGCAGAGCAGAGAGAATATGTAAGCGATACTGCTGAGGAAGACACTTCTTACAACCACTGTATGGAAAAGTCAGTCTTCCATGAAACCTCTGGGCCCTGTAGCTGAGGGCTTGCACAGAGTCATCTCTGATCTGCCTTGAGGGTGACACTGGTAATACTTAAAACTATTTACCAAGATGAGGATCAAGCTTCTTCATCATGTCAGGGCTCAGAGGAGACATGTTTGCTCCATGTTTGGCTCATCTTGAGGGTCAGTTTGTCTGGGCTGCACAAGGGCCAGCCTTCTTCAGAGATGAGCAGTTTGGCAGGTGAGCATGAGGCCATACAGAACACTACAGAGGAGAAAAAAAGAAAATTCTAGAAGATAAATCTGAGGGCTAGGCTTTCCCAAAGGGACACGTTGTAAGGGACGCTGAGGATTCTGTATTTGGAGTCCTGTCACTTGGACCTCACAGACCGATTGGGATCAGGTGAGCAACGTGGAGCAGAAAAGTGAAGGGAAGAGACCAGGGCAAAGCTGTGGTCATAATGTGTGTGAAGGACAGAGTGGCTCAGAGTCAATATTAAAAGGTGGATAATGAGAAGGAGCTTGGCCTACAGCTTTGGGTTGAGCTCTATCCCCTATTGGAAGAAATGTTGGAAGAAGCATACATATTTGGAGAAAGAAAGCAACATGACTTCAAAACCAGGAGTTGCAGAAGTCATGGACATGAGCCAGTGGATACGTTCAAATGTCATCTTCATTCCTTGTCTTAGGGTTTCTATTGCCATGATGAAAACACCACGACCAAAGAGAAAACTGGGGAGGAAAGGGTTGATTCAGCTTACACTTCTAGATCATAGTCCATCCTTGGAGGACGGCAGGACAGGAACTCAAACAGAGCTGGAATCTGGAGGCAGGAGCTGATGTAGAGGCTATGGAGGGGTGCTGCTTACTGGCTTGCTCCTCTTGACTTGCTCATCCTGCTTTCTTACAGAACCTAGGACCCCCAGCTTAGGCATGGCACCACCACAACAGGCTGGGTCCTCCCGAATGAACTGCTTTTAAGAAAATGCCCTACAGCTGGATCTCATGGAGGTACTTCTTCAACTAAGCCCCCCTTCTCTCTGATGGCTCTAGCTTGTGTCAAGTTCACACACAAAATGAGCCAGTACAATACTTTTCTCATTTCTGTGACCAAATATTAGAGAAATGTGAGGGAAGAAAACTTTATTGTGGGTTAGAATTTGACAGTACAGTTCATCATGGTGGGGGTAGACATGGCAGCAGCTACCTACTGTTAAGGTGATGATAGTGGTTGGGAAAGGCTGGGCTGTGGTAAATCAGAATGGACACCTGTGAAGAGTCCAGGGAAAGCAAGCATCTTGTACCCTTAAACCTGGGTAAGTGACCTTCCCATTATCTGTTGGAGAATATTTTAATCCAACCCAGGATTTCTACCCCATTGTGATCATTCAGTTCCTAGATAAAAGACAGTGTTAACATTTACAATAAGCCTTAAACAGCAGAAGAGCTGGGCAGATATCTACCCTCTATGCTACTAGAATCTATCTTCCTATTGATAACCCTGAGTTATAACCTGCAGGTAGACCTAAGTGACACTGTAACCTTGCCCCAAATTATTTCTGATTGGTTGATAAAGATCCTGATAGTCAATAGCTGGGCAGAAGAGACATAGGTGGAGTTTAGGATTCCCAGGCTTGGAGTGGGAGGAGAACCACAAGGGAAAGAAGGTGAAGGAGGAATGGAGGAGAGGAGAAGCTGCCATGGATGAGGAGAAACTGCCATGGGTAGGTGAGTCATGAAAACGTGGCCCCGAGGGCTGGTCAGTTGGAGTTAAGAGCAGTCCAGATGAAACATGGGTGACAACAAGGTTTCACAGCAGTAGTGGTTGGAGGGAACCTGACTGTTTTGTTTGAGAAAACACTATTTGCTTCCTCTGAGGCAGGTGCCAAGCAAGATGACTTGATTGACCTTAGGGCCCACCCACCATGCTACCTACTCATTTGCTTCTAGATCTTTAGCTAGATTCCAGTCTCAATGAGCCACTGAGCTGAGATACAAATCGTGGATCATGAGAAAATGTGCAACATTCTTCAAGAGCTCCTTGATTTGTCTACTGTGTACAGCAGGAATCTTAGCTAAGCATAGGGACAGATACTGAGGACACATGACTAGAGGGGAGGAGCTAAGGTTGGATGAGGTCAAGTTGATTCATGTCTACTATGCAGAAATTCTACCTGTAACATTGTAGCTTGGTGCTTAGAAAGGACCTTAAGGTTGTAGCTATCTAGCTGAAACATGGGTCTAAAACATATGTACCCTGAGTGCTCTCTCTCTCTCTCTCTCTCTCTCTCTCTCTTTGAGAACTGGGACTGAAAAAAACTTTGTAACAATAGTTTCTGTGAAGTGAATTCAAGAATCACAGGAGATGAGGGTCTCTGTCTTCAGAACCTAAAGCCACCAAAAGGTCCCATCTTCTCAGATCCTCACAACGGGGAATAGAATTCAACATAAGATTTTGGACTCGGACATAAATATTCATGCTGATAACACTCTTTCTGTCCCCGTGCTCAGATATGAGACCCCACCCCTCTCCCAGGAAAATAGCATGAAAAATGTGGCTTAGCTAATCTTTTTATCTTTAAAGTTGTGAGACTCCATAATAGTGAATGAAGTTCAGGGCCCTCTAGCTCCTTCCCTTTTAGCTTACTGACTACGGCCCTTGACAGTGTGACAACAATCAGACTGGAGGAAATGAGTGGAATAGTCTGTCTCATGCCCCAGCCTTCTTTCCATACCTTTAAAAACAAACAAACAAACAAAACCATTAAAAGCAACATACAAAACAATGTCATTTACAAAGCAAGTTGTCCTTGGGGAGATGCAATCTTGTTAGCAGTTTAGGCTTGCCTGCACAAACATCTGTTTTAATAGCACATCTGTATGGATGCAATACTTAGCAGGATGACCTAGGCTTTCTCTGAGAGACTTTAATGGATTTTTTTCTTTCTGTTTCTTGTTTTAAAACCCTTTCCCTACACGATTAGTTAGTTGAAAGTGAAATTGTTCTGCTGAGGTCCTGAAAAGGCTGATCGATAGCTGCTGGACGATGCTATGTGCGGAATTCCAGGTAGCAGCCCCAGCTGATGAGGCAGTGGGTAAATTATGTCACCGGTGTCTGAGCTCTGACGCCAGGTAGCACAGGATGCTGCCCAGAGGGCCAAGAGGAGTAAGGAGGGCGGCTCCTGGCTGAGACAGATATGGATAAAGCTAGGTGTGGGGGAGGGTTGCACAGCCACTCTGGAGCTGTGGAGAGTGTTAGAGTCTGGGGGAGAGAGTCTCACAAGCCTGCTGTCTGCAAACTGGAAAGAGCACAGATGATAGCAAAGGATCTCTGGAGAAATTCTAGTTCGTGACTGGGCTCATTCATTCATTCATTCATTCATCTGCTCAGTGAATGCATATAGAACGCCTATTCTCTGTCACACGACTTATTATCCACCAAGAAAATGGACAAGACATAGCCTTTGTCCTTAGGAGTCAAATAGCCAGTGACTTGAAAGTAAAACCAAAGCTGGCAATTGTAAAACACCAGGGTCACTTCAATGATGGCAATGTGTACATGTGCTATCTCAAATTCTGTACTTAATACTTATTATATTTTTATATTTATTGTGTAATACTCCCAAAAGAGAACTGGAGGCAACTAAGCTTAAATAAGTGACAATTCTCCCTCATGTTCTTGGCATATAAACAGGGCCCTGTAAGTGCTAAAGTTGAAATTAGATAGCTGTTTTCAAGTACTCGTTTTCACAGACACAATTTTGAAAGTTTTTGAGGGAAACCCTCAAAATAGACATTACTGAATAACTTGATGCCCGTTTTCACACTCAGAATAATATTAAGTAGGAAATGAAATGAACCAGCTAGTTCACAATATGATGTCCGTAGCTTAGTAAGGACATGTGATCTATAGCCAGTCCAGAAGTCGGCGTGCTTTAACGCTGGTCAGTATTTTGACTCAGCGATCTGAATCCGATCTGAATTGCAGATAAAGCATCAGCCACAAGCCAGGATTTTTTGTGGTGACGATGGCCTGGCACCTCTCAGATAAGGATGCTCAGTAGACATAGGCGATATTTAACAGACGTGATTTGCAGTATCTTAAGGGTGTGTGAGCACCACCATCCCTTGTCACCTTTAAGACACTGCTGGCTGTGTTTTACCTGTGATAATTGGGTTCAATGGTCTCTCCAAAACCCTGTAGCTAGGCGGTAACTAAGCTAGGGCAAGAGGAAGGTCTTCAGGTGTTGCTTCCTGATTAACTTGCACCGAATGTACAGATTCCCTACGGGGTTCTGGGCTTGATTATCTGACTACAAAGAGTCCTTTGATGACACCGGTATGAATTGGAAGAATACGTCTTAAAGCCTCCAATGAGAAGCTGGCTCTTTCTGGTGATGCTGACAATGCCCTGTCATTGTCAGGGCATAAAGTACTTACTATCAGCAACATCATCTCTTGAACTAGGAGGCTTAAATGCACCCAACTTTGCAACCTAAGTCCAGAATAATTACTTTCCATGTGTTCCATAAATACAAATAAGAAATGCACACTACCACCCACAGTTATTGGGAGGATTTAATGACTTCATGCTTATAACATGCTTAGACGGAGGCTTTCCCCAGAACTGATGGACAAGAGGGAGTCATTTCCTCAGGCACTTCCCCCTCTTCTTTCCATAGCATATCTGAAAAAGCCTTTTCTGAGACCACTGAGGGTCACATGTTTAAAAATGGGCAGGAGCCACAGGGATGAATCTACATGCTGATCTGTTTTCCTCTTACCTCTGAGGCCAGTGTGCCTTCCATGGACAAAGCAAACGGGTTAAGTCTACCTCAATGCCTTCCCTCACACCCGTTCCCTTGGCTGAAACCCGATCCCCCCTGTACCACTGGTATAGCGAATGTTTTGGGGTGACTTCTACTAGCCAGTTTCTTTTACACAATGATTTTACTAATTTTTCTTTTTTGTAGTCTTATTGATAATTCCAAAGTTAGATGAAATAAATCACCTAGCATTTTATTTAGTGTCCTGGGACCTGTGTTTTCTTAGACATAAATGGGTGGTGGTGGCACATACCTTTCATCCTAACACTTGGGAGGTAGAGGCAGGAGCATCTCTGTGAGTTCAAGTCCAGCTGGGTCTATAGAATGAGTTCCAGGACAGCCAGGGTTGCACAGTGAAACCCCGTGTCCAAAAAAATTAAGTGTTCCTTTGTACTCCTGTTATTTCTCCAAACTGGTCATTGGTGGCTTAGCTTCTTCAGAGAAAGGGTGGAAATGCAGGGCCAAAGATTCTTCTAGGCACTTACCATACATACTGAATCCTTCTGCATTTCCGTAAGAACCATATGCAATGGATGTTATGATCCACACTCGATTATAAGGATATTAAATTCATCTTTACACGATTCTGCCACTCACTACACTGGCAGAACCAGCATGCAAGTCAGCTGAGATTTGACAGGACAGTGATCTAGTTCCAAGTATCAAGTTCTCACTATTTTTGTGGTCAAAATGTTGTTTTTATTACAAAGTGAGACCAAGACAGAAAATGCAAATGTCACTGGGAGGGGCAATGCTGACTTGTTTTTGTTAGGGGGATAAGACCAACAAAACTTCGCTTAGAAACAGGCCTCAGGGCCGGGCGTGGTGGCTCATACCTTTAATCCCAGCACTAGGGAGGCAGAGGCAGGTGGATTTCTGAGTTCGAGGCCAGCCTGGTCTAAAAAGTGAGTTCCAGGACAGCCAGTGCTATACAGAGAAACCCTGTCTCAGAAAAAAAAAACAACCAAAAACCAAAAAAACAAAGAAAAAACAAAAACAAAAACAAACAGAAACAGGCCTCAGTAAGAGAAGGATTGGATTGGGACTGCATGGCAGTGATGTAAGAATGTGAGAAGGGATGGGGAGGAGGAGGAGTAATATGTAGATGTATTTCCCACTATTACCATAACAAATGACCAAGAACCTAGTGGATTAAAGGACATACATTTATCTGATTACATTTCTATAGATCAGAAACTTATCAAGAAGTCTTACCAGATAAATGAAGGTCTTGGCTGGGCTGGTTTCTTTCTTTAGGCTTAACTGTAGAATCTACTTTCTTATTCAATGGTTGAGCTGTGTTCTCTTGAGTCTGTTGGACTGAAGCAGGTCTCCTTATTGGTTGTTAGCTGGAGATAATGTAGCTTCCAGAGACCCTTTCTGATCTTTGCGACTTCCCCCACTCAGAAACAGTAACTAGCCATTGGCTCTTTCTCCAGCTTCTGTCTTAGAGTCATTCCTGTACTTTCTGATGACCCAGTAGAAAAGAACCTTCATTTCTAGGGGCTCCTGTGATTATATTCTCAGGGATTCTCTTCTCATCCCAAAGCCCTTACCATTAGTCATGTCTGCAAACTCCTTTCTCAATAGAAGGCAATATATTTTAGTTCAGGACTTTTAGGGATGAGAATCTTTGTGGGGAGGCATTATTATGACTTCTTCATAAAGAGGGGAGCCTTCTGGTTCCCTTCAACTGTCCTTGTTTCTGCAAAGTGTGACCTTGGGTGGCACAGTAGTGGTGAAAGCTTCTCTGTTGTGCCTTGAGAGTGGACCTGGGAGGCCAGCATGAGGGTGAGTCTGAGAGAACCTCTGAGCTGCAAACAGACAAATTCTGACCTACCTCCAAAGGGTTTTTGGCCTACAAGCCTTCCCACTGTCCCTTTAAAGCAATTTGTAGTCTGTTATCCTGTATCATTAACCTAATTAGTGTAATTGCACTCAATTACGTAATCAGTGTAAATACATGAAGAATCCCATAATTAGACGATGTAATTAGGTAATTAATAGATGACGTGGGGAAAATCCATAGCAAACATTCTGAAATGGACATGATGCCTGCGCGAAGCAAGGGATTCGCTCACTTCAGGGTCTTAGCCAGCTGGGCCTGCCTGGAAAGAACGCTTCACAAATTAATTAGAAACCAACCATAGAATTCTCAGTTTAAGAATCTTGTATTTTGTCCTTACATACCCAACTTTATTTACATATGGTCAGAGTTTTCTCTCTGTACTGCTTCCTAAGGAGAGAACTCTTACACACCCAAATAGGGAGAAGAAAATCTGGTCCAATGTAAGCCAGCTTTGACATTGAGTCTACAGTTAGAATGAGACTTAGGCAATGCCTCCCACGCCCCTGAGCAGACTAACCAGACTGCTGTAGAGTTGAGATGCTTGTTGGACAGCCTTGTGAGGTGATTTCACTTGAAACAGTTTATTTGAATGATGGCATCTATTACTTAAGCGGACCCTGTAACTCTTGGGAGATGGGGGAAAATGGTGTCTGAGGGAATCTATCAATCCAGCCTCCACATAGCATCTTCATGTTGACTCCCTTCGGCCTCAATAGCCTCTAGCCTGAGTCCAGTTGCTGACAAAGCTGTAGCCTTATCTACACAGCATAATTTTGACTAGATTCCTTGTACCCATCCCCATTTTCTACAATCTATTCTTAAGCCACCAGAGTGATCTTAGATCAGTTTTCCCTCTCCAAAACTTCAAATAATATGTATGTATGTATGTATGTATGTATGTATGTATGTATGTATTTCAAGTGTTCTCTTTAGAGCTGAGTACTTTACAATTTACCTTTTTTCACCTTGACCAGTTGTGAGTCTCTATTAAAATCACCATGTATTACAAAAAGAAGCTTTTCTGATGAGGGTTGAAGGAAGCACTGATCATTACATATAAAGATAAGGAGTTAGGGAAGTATTTTAATACCTGTTCATTTAGCAAAATAATAGTATGAGGTTCTCCTTGATGGCCTATGATAGAGCTGGCTATGAGTTTTGGGCTTAATTAATAGTACTATGAATTAGTTCTGTCTTGTAGAGTGGGCCTCAAATCTAATCAGAAAGTAATTAGTTGCTCCTTTAACATTTGTGCCACTATTGTGCCTGTGGGCATATTGGCAATTTTTTTGTAACTAAGAATAGTTAACTTGTCTGTCTAACAGAGCAAAAATATGAATGTAAAATTAGATTGAAGCTTCATTTTTTTGGGTACATACTATTACATTCAGGGCCACTTCTCTGGCAAGTACTTGATTATTTGATAATCAGTTTACTCATTTATTCATTGCCCAATTGATTCTTTAATAAATATTTTTATAGAATGCCTTCAACATGGGAGAGTATTAGTCACTGGACATGCACACAATCTTCTTCCTACCAAATCTCAAACCAAATCTCTGGGTCAACCTGCCAAGAGACTAAAGTACCAAGACGACTTTCATGAAGCTAAAAGGCTATATCTGCACTTGTACCTGTATAGAGGATGCAGGAAATAGTTGGCATGTATACCTGCATGGTCTGACTAAGACAGTATTAGCCCCCCTCTCATAGGGCTTATAATTTAACCATCAAAGAAAAAATATAGACATGAGTGCTATGCTTGGGAAAATAGAGAGTATATAACATCGTATTGTAAGGAAACCTGAATTTGTTTAGGCTTCAGGAAGCCCTTTTTAAAAATTAATATTTAAGGTGATATTTGCATAAAAGTTGTCCTTAGGAAGGCAAGGGGATGCCACTGTTTGTGTCTGTATATGTGTGTATGTGGTCATTTTGAAGAGAAGCATATATTTATGCAATGCTAGTGACTCAGGAATTGGGTAGGATGCTCAAAGTCATAAACCTGAGAGTTTTATGGCCTATGCATTAGATTGAAAGGAAGAAGAGAAATATGACTGGGGTATAAATTTCTAGGCAGATTATGTCTTTCTTCTACTCCTAGGAAGGAGGGAGCCCTTTGAGGACATGGAAATTCCAGTTTCACATTTTATACAAAGAAAAGTTTTAATGTTTTATCCCTCCCCCATAACATTTCACATATCACTTATCATGGTTTAAGTTTGCAGATGTTGACTGACTGAACACCAGTCTAGACTTGAGTTTCCTTTATAGGCATTCCAACTGTTTCAGCATTAGAAGAAATATGTTGAAGAAGGTTTACAGTGAATGTGCAAATGACCCAAAGCTATTGTGCATTAATCCATAAAGAAGGTGAATTGGAGAACGATGGTGCCACAAGGTATTTCAAATAGGAACCATAGAGACTAGCTTGTTAAGTCCATCCTTTTCTTACATCCTTCTCCTTGGGTCAGTCTCTGCAGGGCTGGAGTAACCATCACCATTTTCAGGGAGATAGATGGCTTCTTCTGGCTTTATTGCCTGCACCAACAGGACACAGATAATATGTGCTTGGGTAGGGCTGACCACCTCCACAATGTAAGGCAGCATCCACAGCTCCCGTGGGATGCCAGCAGGCACATATATCGATCGTAAATAATGTCTCAATGTCTTGCCGTGGCTCATAAATCAAAAAGGTTTCAAAACGTCTTTCTTTTCTGTTTGTTCCACTGGGCTGTGTTCTGGCTAAGAGCTTTTCTTTAGGGTTGGTTCATAAGCCAGGACTTGTGACACTCTGGGTCAAATCCTTTCCTTAACCTCTGGTTCTGAAGGTTCTGCAGAGCTTGTTATAACCATCCTTGTCTCCACTTATGCATCACTGAAATCAGCAAAGAGCAACAGAGCCTTCCCATTTTTGACTTCTGTCAATTCTCAGGAAATACCCTGGCAGCACAACAAGGATACCACTTCTCTTAGTGATAATGTTAAGTATCTGCATAGATTTACAGAACTAGAAAGAGCCATGTAGTTCTTCTAATCTCTCTCTGATTGGCTAAGGCTCGAAAGGAAAGGTGGTTTGTACATGCTAGTCCTGGGCTTTGGGAAGAAGGAACAGGCCACCCGATGGTAGTGGAGGAACTAGATGTACTTCACTCAGCCTTTATAAGGTGTGTGTATTCTGGATGCCTTGGGTGGGGTCGTAGGATAAACCTCTCCTTCTCAGGAAGTGAAGTGGGGAGCCTGGGATGAGAATCCTTAATTCTTGTATAAATTGCTTCCCAGTCAATTGTTCCTGTGGACCAGCTGACAACTTCCTACCCAGATTTTTGCAAAGTTGATGTTTCAATACCCATTTGCATAGCCACCTTTCCATTGACTCCAAACTAAGAAGGGAAAAGGGGATGTGCTTTAGGAATATTCTGAGAACTCCCCACAGAAGCCCTCTTGACATTACTGGTGCTGTAATGAACCCTACCACCTGTTATTCCTCTGGCTTTAGCTACTATCTCTTCCTCTGCCTCCAGCACTCCTTTAATGCTGTTAGAGGGGAGGTTCAATAGAGCCAATCCCTTCCTGGAGATACTTCATGACTTTCTTAGGGACCAGTTAGGGTCCTAATCTGCTGATGTTGTTGACCCACTGGGATTGGAGATCCATACCTATAAGCCCCACAATAGTTTTCATCAATACTGTTCCTTAATACAAATAAAGAATTTGCTAGAGTTGAGATAAGAGAACTCTAAGGGTCCATAGATTCAAGGTTTGGTTACAACCTGTGGCAATATTGAACTTTTGAGAGCGCTGGCCATTGGGGATATGCCCTTAAAGTAGATATTGGGACCCTGATCTTATCTCCTCTTTCCTTTTTCCTTTCTGGCTTCTGAGAAAGGAATGGGCCTCTTCTGTCATATGCCAATATGATGACATACTGAGTTCCATGGGGCAGCAAAGCCCAATGACTGCAAAGGGAAATGTCTGAGACTCTGAGCCACAGGAAAGCTTTCCTTGAGACAGTGCATTGTCTCAGGTACTTTGTCACAGCAATGGACATCTAACTCACACATTATTACAGGTGAGGTAGCATAGGTTTGGGGCTCAGAGAGGAAGGATCTCAGACCTGAGTCCCCGTATCTTTATTTGCAAAATGGTAACAGAGCAGCCAGAGTAAGTCAGACCACACTGCAGAATAAGCAGCCACAGCTGCTCCAATACAACAGGGTTGTATTTTTAATTTTATAAAAAGTTTACAATTAACCTAAACAATATTCCTCCCTGCATAGAGAATAGTTGGACCTCTCTTCCTTTGTTGTTGAGAGACATATACAATGAAGTATGTATCATTGGTGAGACTTGGTGGCGCCCCACAGGGACATTGGGTAGGAGAAGAGCCTGGAGAGCTTTGTAGGACTTTTTGGAAATTCTGAAATGGGAGCACAAATGACTGAGTTACCCATGTATTTCACAGAAAATATCAAAGACCAAGTCTGCAATATCAGCTTTGTTCTGCTTTTCTCCTTAGTGGCTTCTAACATCACTTGTGATTGCATTCAATGAGATACACATGTTCATTGGTCCTGATGGCAGGGGCCAGAGTAGGGAACCCAGTTCATTTAAATGTTCTCTGTATTCAAACCATACTCTTTTCCATACTCTTTTGCACTATTTCTATGTATCTATGTATCCATCCATCCATCCATCCATCCATCCAATTAATCTACATCTATCTATCTATCTATCTATCTATCTATCTATCTATCTATCTATCTATCTATCTATCTATCTGTCACATCTATCTATCCCCCTCCCTCTACTATGCCATCTCAGTTTACTGATGGAACTCACCATGGTGTTTTTCCAAGTGAGACAAACATGCCAAACATAGTTCATGTGTGTTCTGTTGGAGCAACAGTTGCTTGGCTTTTCCTGGGGACGCTGTTTCTGTACACCGCAGATGAAGAGGACAGCAACAAAACAAGGAAACAAATCCACCAAGGTATACCTTGGCTGACTAATGATTTCAATGGTGTGACTTACAGAAACACAGGTGAGGGCTTATTTAGTAGGAACTTCTCAGCAGCTGTGCCAGTGGAGCAGAGACTCTTTCTACCTTAACATGCTACACTCTCTCTTGGCAATTCACTGCTTATCCACCATGGGGGAGGTACTAGGGCTTGCATACTCTCCCTCATTTCTACAAGAGGATGATGTTACTGGGCCCAGTCTTGTGAGGGTCTTGCGTGAGTAATCGGATCTACTCTTAATTCAAGATGATAATGGCCACATCATGCTTGGAGAGAACTCAATCTCACAACATCAAACTTAGTTCTGACAGAAGCTGATTTGATGAGAAAGTCTTCACCAAAGCATGGGCCTATCAGTTAGAGAGGTACATGGATATTAGTAATTAACTTTCATGGGTAGGAAACATGGACACCAGGAAGGTAGGTATGCTAAAGCCTGGCCTAAAAAGTTTGATCTCCAGGGCTAATATTTGAAGCTCTTTATGACAAACCTTCTCATCCAATAACTTCCTTCATGGTGTTGTTAACATGCCTTGTTTTCATCCAAATGTCAATCATTCGTTGATTTGCTTGTCTCATTAGAAAGTACAGTGGTGAAGCAGAGTCTGTACCACACTCACCCTCCCATCTCAGGTATCAGTATCACTCCTGGTCTAGTATGTGCCATGTTGGGGGTTGGTGAATAAATTCATGAAGAATATCCATAAGAAACTATATAGTTGAGGGTTTCAAAAATGGTTTAGACATTGTCCCTGCCTCTTAGGAATGTGTGATCTAGCAGAGAGGTAAAACTGTCTCAAAAAGCAGCTGAGTGGTAGAGTACAGATGATGCTTTAAAATGATGACTTAGAATGTGGTGGTCATGAGTCAGCAGAGGAGAGGGGCCAGTCTCTTAGCACATCTGGCCAGGCCTCTGATGGTCTTTGTCACTGAACCTGAAAAGAAAACCTATAAATTTTATGGTATTTCCTAGTAAGTGCTTAGATCATATAGATGAATTAAAAGCCAATTATTTACTTTAGTATTTAATCAATTATAAGATTTCTTCGAGCCTTTCTCCACTACAAAGACAACAAATGGGGTGTGTCTGGTGGCACCTTCCAGCATCCCCAACAGCACACAAATTCCTTTGCCTAGGCTACAGAGCTCTTCACTCAAGCTCTCCTCTCAATAGCTGCATCAGAGTGTACCACACTATGGTTACCACACTATGCCAGCCCTCTTTCTGTGAGTTTACCCCCAGAGGGATGCAGGGCCACTGGTTACTGGGTGAAAAATATTTGAAAACAAAATCATATCAGTAATGAATATGTACAGATACCTTTTCTGTTATTACCTAAATAATAGTACAGAAATTTTTCCCTTAGCATTTATTTCCTATCAAGTACTTGAAGTCAATCTAGAGGTGCTTTAGTGTATATGGGAAGATTCATAGATAGAGCCAATTACTATGCAATTTTACTAAAGGAATGGTAACATCTGTGGCTTTTCTTTTCTGCTAGGGTCTTGGAACTAGTCTCCCGGGAAGAAAACTGTATAATATTTTCTTCCTTCTTCACAGTTTGCTAAACTTGAAACCATCTGCTTTGTTCTGGACATGGGTCCGAGATATTGGGTCCACTTTAGTTTGAATGTTCATAATGTTCAAAAGTTAGGAATAAGAAAAAATGTTAGGGATGATCAATCTATTTTAGAAACAAAGAAAACTTCATTTTCTGAGGCTCTTTGGCTGGCATTTACTTCGACTGGTACCTAAACTCAAATTGCAAGAATGGGTAAAAATAGCAGATTATTTTTAAAGGTTGATCTACTTGAGAATACCTTAGGGGGTTTCCAAATTCCTTGTCAGCCTATGGAGAGGCTCTGGCTGTAGAAGCCATGGGACGTCTGTGCTTGTGTGTACATCCTGCAGTCTGTGCACCTGGGGTTAGATTCGGATGCCGTTGCCAGGCAGGAGAAGAGACAGTTAGTGCACGTGGTTCATAGGTAAAGGTTGACACAGCCAGTGTCCTTTGATTCTTACTTTGCTCTGTTACCTTGACAACTGCCGTGAAAGGGGGACTGTCTGGAACACAGAACGTGTAGAAACCTCCCATGGAGACGGCTTGTGGTTCTGTGGCTCTGTCCTGCCTTTTAGAAGCATGGGTTCGGTTTCCTTCACAATACTGTGGGGTTGCCCTAGTCTGTCCCAGCATACAAATCATCTCTCTCTGCAGCAAGTGGGGGCATGGCTTCCTTCATGCTGCAAGTTCTCCAGAGGAAGCCTGTACCCCAGGGGCTCTCTGAAATCACAAGCATTTAGAGGAAAATTGAAGCTCTGTGGAATTTCAATCTGCTTTCCCTAAAAAGGCATATAGTTTTAAATCATTGCTCTATTAAGTCTTTTGTATTCCCCAGCTACTACTCTCCGCGTTTCCATTTTTTGCCACCCACCCCCTACCTAGCTTCCGAGTTATTCTGCCACAGATCTTTTCTTGTATGTCTCTGTGACTCAGAAAAAAAAATGCTAACAGTTTCTTATTTGGGCCCCATAGAGATTCACTTCAGCCCCAGAAGTTGGCCCATTTCTCCCAAGGAGAAAGATCAAAATGACTGATGGACTTTTGCTGCCCAGGATGCCAGTGTAGATCATGCTTTTTTCTTAGAGCAAGGACCTCATATTGTAGAGGAGTCACATAAACTCTCCAAGCTTCTGAGTTCTACATCCATTGCTGCTCGTATTGAAGAGGCACAATTCCCACCAAGGTGAAGGCTCCCAGCTGAAAGAGAGAGCTGGAATTCTGGAGAAGGGAAAGAGTGGTCAGGCTTTAGTGATCATGTCCTTTCAGGATCCCAAGCCAATTCTGGTGCTGGGCAGAGGTCATTGAAAGAAAGATTGATGCCTGGTCTTTGCTGGTGACCCTGCTAAACACCTACAAGGCACTCTGCAGAAACTTAGTATAGCAAATGTATTTTATAAATGAGGAAGTGTCATGTAACCAAACAGCATAGCTAAGAAGAGAACACAGATCTCATAAGATTCCAGCCAAGGCTGATTGTTCTTATTTTCAGCATTTATTTCTCTGGGACAAAAGAGTTGAAAGAACTCATGTAGACAGAATACAATTGTTTTGTTGGCGGCCTCAACCATTAAACATTCTTGGAAAAGACAAAGGGTATTCTAGATCCTTAGAAGAAGTGCATGTACTGAGTAATAACTGCTGGGACCTTCTTTTTTTAAGCTCTGTCATTCACTCTGTCTGGGAAGAGTCTATGAAGCAGTGGGAGACAGGGGAGCAGGACAGTGTCTCAGTGTTGCATAAGCTCCCCAAAGGTATGCACAGCAGGCTGGATTCAGCCTTTTTATTGAAAAAAGAGACTCCAGGAGGAGTTAGTCTCTGCAAATGTTGTCAAGTAGGAAAAGCAAATTGATATGTGGCAATAGGAATATCTTGTTTTCCTTTTCCTGGAACACAAACCTCCTATAACAGAAGACCCATGAATGTGTATATCATCTACTTATCTATGTATCTATCTACGTATCTATCTATCTACCTATCATTTATTATATAATCTATTTTTTCTATCAATTATCTATCATCTCTCTATTAACAACCTATATCTATCAAATATCTATGACCTAATTTCTACATTTTTACTTGTATATCTACTTGTATATTAATACAGGGGTTCATGTTTTTACTTCCTAACAATTTCTAACAGTTTCCTCCATACATAGACTGAATGTTTGCTATTTTCACCCCATATTATCCTCCTCTCATCCATTGTCAATTTGCTGAAAGTTTCTTTTTTATAATAATTCCGACTTTTATTTCTATATGTTTGTGTGACCTTGACTTTGATCTCATTTGCTTTTACAGACATAGGTAGGGATTATTTCCTGGAACTGGGCAACGTATTAGTGGCTAAACCAAAGAAGAAAACGACACTGTCTGCCTGATTAACCATTAACTATTAGACTCTTCAGGGAAGGATAGGGCCACATTAAACCATTCTGCTTCCACAGTGAAATATCGACAGGCCCGATACTAAGCAAATCTTGTGCAGACAACTATAGTTGCAGTGAGTTCATGAGTTTAAAGGTCTTGTTGTGTCTGAAAGATGTGCTTTGTGGCACACTGCCCAGTGTTCTAGCTGGAACATTTTTTTTTCTGGCTCCTCTACTACAATGTCCCCTGAGCTTTGGAGGGGATAATATGGATGTATCATTTGGAGAGGAGCACTCCACACTTCCTTTTCTTTAGCGCTTTGACCAGTTATGTGTCTCTGCAGAACTACTGTCCACTGCAGTTAGGAGTCTCTCAAGAAGGCCTAGGGCAGCCTTTCCCTCTGGGTATAAACATGAGCATTTAGAAGCAAGTCTGAACATAAACCCATTTAGCAAAAGAATAGTAATAACTTCTCCTTAAGTCTAAGACCTTCCCAGCTCCTAGCCCTTTATGAGGTCCACAGAACCAGTTATGCATTTTCTTTGGTAGAGCAGGCCTCAAATACAAAGTGATTGGTTGCCTTTATAACCTTTATGCCCAAATCGTACCAGGTGAATATATCATACCTGGTAGGTTATTTTTTTGTGGCTTCCAGGGTTCACAACTTAGTAAAATTATCGATGGGTTTTCTCTTCCAGCAGCCTGCATAGCAACCTTCTGGCACCATGAAATGGAGACACCATGGAGAATGCTTCCAGCTTAGTTCACGTTCAGCTTTATTTCTCCATTTCCCGTGACAGGAATGTATGGTGTCTTCAGCCATAGGGTCTTGCCATAAAGTTCTGGTGTGGAATTCGGAGCAGTGGCAGCAAGCTGTATTGCTTTGGGCATCTCTGGGGCCTCTCTGACCAACAACTCATAGGTAGCTATGTCACAGATGACACTGGGATTTTTGTTAAATAGCGTCTGTCTTTAGAATGGAGCATTATCCACCTAGTCAGGGTAGTCATGTTCAGTTTTTTTTTTTTTTTAAATGTTTATAATAAGCTTACAACATATATCTCCATATGGCTTTTTTTCCCTCAGACATGGTTAGTGTTGGTTCCTCCATGATCTCCTTCTGTGTCATACCCTATAATCCCAATACACTCAAATTTTTTCCATTTTCATCTATCTACTATCCCTCCACCCTTAAGGCCTTTTTCCCCTCTATCCACTCTAATTGCCATTCTCTATCTTCTTGGCCTCTATATACATTCCATGTTAAACAGGGTACCATTAGATGTCAGTCTGCATATTAGAAATGAACATAGCTTTTTTTTCTGTCTGGTCCTGAGTTACCTCATTCAGTATAATTTTCAGTTCCAACAATTTTCCCACACATTTCAGTTTTGCTTATAGTTGAGTAAGTTTTACACACACTCATGTGCATGCACACAGACACACACAGACAGACAGACAGACAGACAGACACACACACACACACACATACACAGACACACACAGACACACACACACACACAGACAGACAGACAGACACACACACACACAGACACACACACACAGAGACAGACAGACAGACAGACAGACAGACAGACACAGGCATTTTCATTATTCATCAGCCTATTGACACCCAGGCTGGTTACATTTCCTGGCTATTGTGAGGAAGAGCAATTTTTGTTGTGGTAGAACGTGGGACCTTTTGGGTGTGTGCACAGGAGTGGTGTAGTTGGTTTTATGTAAGCTCTTCTAGTTTGGAGGCTCATCCCAAGTGATTTCCACAGTGGCTATACCTATTCACAGTGAAGAAAGACTTCCTTCTACTCACATCTTTTCTAACTTGTGTTAGCACTTGTTTTCTGTATATTTGCTATTCTGACTGAAACTAAAAGAAAGGAATTTTAATTTATAGGACTCGAACACCCTTCTATCACCAGAGCTGATTAATTAAACAAGCCTAATGGATACAATCTAACTTCTTTGTGTGCTAGGGATTGAACACTAGGCAGATACCCTGTCACTGAGTAAATACCCCCAATCCCACCTAGCTTAACGTTTGTAGAATTTTTCAACTTGTCCTTCACAAACTCATAGTGATAAACAGTTACTCAGCCAGTTCTTAGGTGAGTAAAGAGGACAGTGAGGGTAAGATGATTATTATTGTTGATGTAATATCAAAGGAATTATGTAAGCATTAAGTTTTTTAAAAAACAGAAAGAAAAAAACCCCAGCTAGAAAACTATAGCTTGAAGGGGTGTGCAGCCCCATTGGAAGAACAACAATATCAACCAACCAGACCTCCCAGAGCTCCCAGGGACTAAGCCACCAACCAAGGAGTACACATGGAGGGACCCATAGCTCCAGCTGCATATGTAGCAGAGAATGGCCTTGTCAGGCATCAATGGGAGAAGAGGTTCTTGGTCCTATGAAGGCTCGATAGATGCCTTAGTGTAGGGGAATCGAGGGTTGGGAGGCAGAAGTGGGTGGGTGGGTGGAGGAGCACCCTCATAGAAGCAGGGGATGGAGGGCTGTAATAGGGGGTTTCCTGGAGGGGGGAGAAACTGGGTAAGGGGATAACATTTGAAATGTAAATAAAGAAAATATCCAATTAAAAAAAATAGAAAGCTATAGCTTAAGGCCTAAAACTTTTTACTATGAAGTTTTGGGAATAAAGATTTATTGGTTCATTGGCATGGACATATGCATATATACGTACATGATTACTCTTCCACCACAATGGGAATGTTAAGCAATGTAACAGCAATTGTGACAGAACCCATACTATCTGTAGAGTATATAGTATTTACCGTCACACCATTCCCAGAGAAAAAGCTGACTAACCACTGAAATACAACCTCAGGGTTAAAGTTAAAAATCTAGTCCATCCTGTGAAAGGGGACAGTTCCCAAAGAGGGCCTCAGTTGTCAAACATATCAGTTGTTTCTTCATAAGTCAGAAATAATCAGTTCCTCAGACTTGAGGAAAATCTAGGGCTGGATATAGTAATACATACCTTTAATCTCAGCACTTTGGAGGCAAAGGCAGGCAGATCTCTGTGTGTTTGAAGTAGCCTGGTCCTCAAGGCAAGGTTTAGGAAAGCCAGAGCTACATAGTGAGACCCCCCCCTTCTCTCTACACATACACACACACACACACACACACACACACACACACACACACACACACACACACAAACATATATGCACATACATTATACATACATACACATACATATGAGAGGTGTGGTACAGTATCTACCCCTATCTTATCTTTGTCAGGTTTTTCTATATATCCTGAATCAAAATACTTCAGTCTAAGCAGTCTTATAAATATATGAGTTCAGTTAAGTACATATGAACTTTCAAGCTGGCTACTGTGTTGCTAATATATAGAGAAACTGAAACCCACAGGCCTTTGGAGATTTACCTAGGAAAATCTTGGGCTTCTGATCTATGCAAGACTCTAACTCAGTAAATATGAACACAGTAAATTGCAGTTTTTTTTAAAGATTTATTTGTTTATTATTTATTATATGTAAGTACACTGTAGCTGTCTTCAGACACTCCAGAAGAAGGATGGTTGTGAGCCACCATGTGGTTGCTGGGATTTGAACTTAGGACCTTTGGAAGAGCAGTCGGGTGCTCTTACCTGATGAGCCATCTCACCAGCCCAGTAAATTGCAGTTTTGAGTTTTATTCCAAAAGACATTGAGATATGTTAAACAACACACCCATGCTGAAGATGTTTGCTCATTAGCAGTGTGGCATTACTTTCACATTAAAGCTTGATCAAATATGGTTTTCTAGATCACATTAGGGATTTCACTGTGTGAGTTCTGTCCCTCCCCTCTCTTACTTCTGTGTCGGGGACCTAACCTAGGGTCTAGTGCTTGGTAGGCAAGTGCCCCATAACTGAGCAAAATTCCTAACTCTAAACTCAGTTATTTAAAGATTATTTTCCATTCCCCTGGAGGGATTAGGAAAAGACCCCTATCAGACACATGATCCTGAGTGTGTAAGACAGAGGAACAATGAGTGTTCCCCATGCTGAGCAGAACTGTGCTCTCTCTCTCTCTCTCTCTCTCTCTCTCTCTCTCTCCCTACTTTTTCTTTATTTGAGCTCTATAGAAAGTTTTTTTAAATCTATTTATTCATTTTATATCTTGATCGCTCTCTCATACGTCCCTCCTGCCTGTTTTTTTTATTACAGTAGTGGACTGTTTTGTCTATTGGGCTGACACTGTCTCAATAGTAATGTGTGATAAAACACAGTACTAGCCAGTGTAACAGCTGCCTACCTCCCTCAGCTTCTAGGTTACATTTTCCAACTTGTGATTCATTCTCTCTCTCTCTCTCTCTCTCTCTCTCTCTCTCTCTCTCTCTCTCGTGTCTGGAGTAAACAGCTCTCCACCCTATCGCAGTGAATCTGGCAAGCCATATCCCTTGCATATTTTAAGTGCTTTCATCCCGTGACCCTGACCTTACCTGTACCCAGGCTTCCAAAGGCAACAAAGATAAAACTATTACTGAAAGCCTATGGTGCCGCGGAGGCACGGGCTTGGACAGTGCCGCCAACCTCGTGGAACCTGCACTGCTGCTTCATACGTACCAAGTGCTACGAACGGTACATTCCTTATTCCTTAGTAATTAATTCCAAGTTCAGGCACGTCTGATAAGACAAAGCCTGTAACACTGCCAGGGTCCGGCAATAAAGAGTCGTCCAAGGAGGTTTCGCTTATTCAAGTGGAAACTATTTTATTTCTTGTAATAAGTGGGCTCATGAATCAATTCTCTGTGATCTCATTGTGGCCAGTGGCCAGAGTGGCCTGACCTCTGTAGTCAGGGGACATAAAGGCACAACTCCAGCTCTAGATACTTTGAAGAGTGACATCAGGCTTTACTGACAATTTTCTTGCAAGGGACGGACCCAGGATTTTAGCCAATGTACCATGAGGCAAGCTTCCTAGGAAGAGTGGCTACATAGTATTGCTATTGTTATTTTACCTTTACATTGAATTTGTTTTTTGTTTAGATTTTTATAAATTTGAGAATTCCATGTATGAATATTGTATTTACATCATTTCTATGCCTCCTTCCTCCCAATTCTTCCATGTTACTGATCACCAAATCCATGATCTCTTCTTTAGTTATTGTTTTACACAGACACAGATACACAGTCACACACACACACAGACACACACAGAGAGACAGACAGACAGACACACATACACGCACACACACACACACACACACACACACACACCTTTCAGAAAAGAATTTGTGTGTTGTGTTTTCTCCTTATGTTCTATATGATGAGTTACTGAAAATCCCTCTTGTCTTTAACACAGCTCTGACCCACTAGCCTGCTTTCCCCTCCTGCTTCTGTTTGTAAACTGGTGAGGTATTTCTCCAGCTCAGAATAAAAGTTCCTCTTTCTGCAATGTGCACTGTCAGGGCACTCTATACCCGTACTGTATCGTCCTTGCTGACTGATTTCCCATTATCCCACTTCTCATGTGAGTACTTTTCATGGAAGACACACACACACACACACACACACACACACACACACACACACAAATCTTTTCACCTTGTTCTATAAGCAATTGGCAATGCCTTGATGAGGTTGGCATCAGAACTGAGGAGGTACAGAAGCTAGAATCATCAGTCTCTTGTTCTTTGTCTCCTCCATATTCTATTTTGATCTTCAAAGCGAGACAATCTTTCATGGTTCTATCAATTCAAAACATAAGATATACTTAACCGAAGTTTGAATTTAGCGACCAAAAATATCATTGACTTGTGGAAAATTAGCTTCCACCATGCAAATATCAGAATTACAAATGTATATTTAGATTGTGACCCATAGGCAAGCTGTAGATTATATGCCTAAAGAAATTGGGGGAAAAAAAAGAAAAAAAAAGAAAAAAAAAGAAATTGGGACCTCCAATCACGGCTTTTTTCCTCTGAGAAACATGGCCTGTGATTTTCGCCTCTATGTGGTTTTTGTTTGTCTGTTTTTGTTTTTTGTTTTTGAAGCACCTACACAGGTAAGAACAGGGCATGATTTATACACATTTCCAAGTTTTCTCTGATTTCTGCTCCTCTCTCTTCATTTTAGGATTAATTATCAGCATAAAAGTGGATTAAGTTCACACAGTGGCTGTGATAACTTTGCAGGTACTTTTTTTAAAAAATAAATGATTTGCACATGCCTATGCTCAATTTATTTTATTATATATTTTTGATGTGTATGTGTGTATGCATTGTTGTGTGTGTGTGTGTGTGTGTGTGTGTGTGTGTGTGTGTGTGTGTGTGTGTGTTGCATTGCGTGTATATGGGTAGGTGTGTGGCCAGGTGGATGTGGATGTATGTATTCATGTACACAGTAGGTCAGAGGTGGACATGGGATGCCCTTCCTTAATTTTTCTCTACCTCTAATTTTTGAAATGAAAAATTAATTGCAACAGTTCTCCTTTTCCCTCCAAACACTCTTATAACTTCTCTCTTTATTCTCTTTTAAATTAATGAACTTTTCTCACTAATTGTTATTTCATGCATCTATGTATATGTTTGTGCATATATATTCTTAAATATAGCCTGTTCAGTTCATATGTTACTTGTATGTATGTTTTTCAGGGCTGATTGTTTAGCACTGAACATCTAGTTGGTATGCTTTCTACCTCTAAATTTTGAGATGGGATCTTTCAATGAATCTGAAGTTCATCTATTTGCTACACATGCTGGCAAATGAGCTTTAGGGACCCAGCTAGCTCCATGGTGGAGTTAGAGGCTTACAGCAGTACACCAGCTCCAGCACTACACTGGCTTTTATGGACCTTCTAGAAATCCAGGCTCAGATCCTCATGACCTGTTGAATGATAAACACTTTATTGACTCTGCCATCTCTCTAGTCCCTTGCACTTCCTTTTCAGTTGCAGACCATTTTGAATAAACTTTGTAATCAATTATGTCTTACTTGAGTTCTGCGTCATTATGATGTGGATGAGAGTGTAAACTTACATTGTTTTTTTTTTTTGTTTGTTTGTTTTTGTTTTTTTCTTTCTGAACTTCTCTTTTCTCTTCCCTGCAGACATACCGGCTATGGTCTGGAGAGCAATTACAAGCTTCCTTGTGTGTGTGGAATTGTGGCCATCTATATTTCCACTATGAAAGGTAGATTGGATAAAGGTGTGCATTGCCGAGCCAGTTAAGTGAGCCAGATATAGCAGAGCAAGGCAGATAACGATATGGCCTCAGGCCTAACATGGCTGAAGTCATTCCTTCCTGACAAGACTAACGGCTCTTTTGCCCTTAAGGCCCTCGATTCCACAGAGCTCTGGGCTGTCATCCTCCTCTCCACAGAACACGTGGGGTCATTAGGAGAAATGCTGATGCCAGGCTACAGGCCATGATCTTCCCTGCCACTAGGCTGCAGCTGGAACGTGGATGACATTTCTTTGGTGTCAAATCCAGTCGTAATATTGTCCTACCTGTCCAAATATCTGTTGGAAATCAGCTCTCGGAAGAGATTTAATTGGTTCTACCTCAATTCGGATAAGCTAGAGAGGCAGGAATGAGATTGCCACACAAGGACAGTCCTGGATTCTAAACAATGCTGCAAGATTTTGTACACAAAGAACACTGCAGGACACTGGCTTCAAGGGATTCAAGGCAGACCATGATGCACTATGTGGACGATACTTTCTATACTTACTTTCATGTTGTGAGTCTGGGCATACGGGGTAACAGACTTGTTAATAATTAAAATCTGGCCACATTTTCTTCCACTAGAAACTTAATTTCCTGTTTTATAAGGGCTATACTGTATTGTTGCCTTTTCCTGTTTAATAATGGCTATAGTGTATTGTTGCCTTTTCCTGTTTAATAAGAGCTATACTGTATTGTTGCCTTTTCCTGTTTAATAAGGGCTATACTGTATTGTTGCCTTTTCCTGTTTAATAAGGGCTATACTGTATTGTTGCAGGGAACAGGTCTATGCTCTGGTGCTGTGCTTCTTTCTTCTCTTCCCCACAAAGCAGCTTCTGCTTCCTCAAACCACTTAGTGGACTGATTCCTCGTGCCTTTGATTGGTTGTGCTGCTGGGCACGGATGCAAAGTACCGAGTAAGACGAGGGGGACACTCACTTTTGCTACTTCTATAAATGCTCGACTAGGGAGGTCATCTTGTCATCTGAGCTTGGGCTTCCTTCAGTTTGCAAGGGTCAGTTCTCAAGTCAGTACCACGTGATCACTACCATTACTATGATCATGGTAACCATCATTGTGAATAATACCATCTCTATCGGTACCATCACAACCACTAGCACCACAATCATCTCTGTGGTTACTATCACTGTCCAACATCATCTACCTCTACCATTATGACCACTCCTACAATATCACTGCCGCCACCACTAAAATCACTACCATTGCTGCATCCATGGCATCATGTGCATCATCTCCTCCTAAGCAACACTCTCATCATGATCACCAGATTCATCATCACCACCATAACCACCATCATGGCCACAGTTACCACCACCACTACTACCATGGTTCTTACCATCACTGTCTCTACTATCACTACCATGGTTATCATCATCACTATATTATCAGTGTTACCATCAATACCACCAGTATTATTATCAACACCACCTTTTTGGCTGATGCAACCTATAGTATCTGTTGAAAGATATTTTTCCTTTAAGAAAGTCAAGGTGGGGCTGCCGAGATGGCTCAGTGGTTAAGAGCACCGACTGCTCTTCTGAAGGTCCAGAGTTCAAATCCCAGCAACCACATGGTGGCTCACAACCATCCGTAACAAAATCTGATGCCATCTTCTGGAGTATCTGAGGACAGCTATAGTGTACTTATAAAGAATGTCAAGGAGGATATACTGTTATCTCAGATTACAAGAAATAGTGATGCACTTATATAATCTCTGTCTATAGAATTATTCCTGAGACACACAGTGAAACACACTAAAATGTGTTTCTTGGCTATCAAAGCTAAACTCCATTGACCTCGAGTGGGGTTCATATATCAGCAATTGCAACCAGAAGATCAAAAGCATTCTGTAATATTTGTCGTATAAACTTCAGCCTTTGCTGGAAGTGAGCCTGGACACTGCCATTTAAGGGCCTAGCTTCTGCCTCTCTTTACTCAATGCAGATGACTGTCCAGTTTTTCCTTTCCTTATCTCTCCTTGGCTTTTGCTTACTCATGTTTTCTAAATCTCCACACCCTTGGTTTGTGGTCCTTCATCTCTCAATGTCCTTGACAGCTGTGTTGTGGACAGTTTCAGAATTTCTTTAGGTAAGAATAAGTTCTTACCCATTCATTTCTGGCATAAATGGTAGAAGAGTTCCCACACTAGGCCACCTCACACAGCTGAGTGTCGAGGTGATTTCCTCCATCCCATAAGCAGTCCTGGTCTGATGGCTTGGGTCCATGTAATGGTGACATGGGTGCTCTCTAAACAAGAAACTATTTTCATATATTTTACTCAATGTGGCTCTTTTATACACAAGCTGTTCCAGTGGCTTCTGTGCTGCACGTACATTATGGTTGCCAGGTTTATCAAATAAAAATACTAGCTACCCATTTAAATTTGTATTTCAAATAAGCCCTGTATTTGTTTTCTTTTAGATAGATATGCCCTCAGTATTGTATGGGGACAGTACACAAAAGAGTGACTGTATGGCCACACACTTACCCCAGATAAAACATTGCGATCCTTTTGGGTCTTACTGCACAGTTACAAGATAGGGAGAGGTGAGTTGTGCCTCCCTGTCTTTAAGGTCCTAAGAGAGCAGTTCTCAACCTGTGGGTCATGATTCTTCATCAGACATTTACATTATCATTTATGACTAGCAAAGTTATAGTTATGAAGTAGCAACCAAATAGGTTTATAACAGTTGAGGGTGGGGGGAGTCAGTCACCACAACATGAGGAACTGTATGAAAGAGTTGCAGCATCAGGAATCTGGTAAACCATTGTCCTAAGGCTGGGTATTGACCTAATTTTCTTCTCAGCCCAGCCCCTTCAAATTCTACCACAGAATCCAAATGGATTCAGGCAGAACAGGATACCATCTCTAAGTGTACTTAACTTACCAGAACCAACCAAGATAGAGAAAACACAATCAAGCGTTATAGTTTTAGCTCTGGGCGCTGAACGAATGGGCTAGACTTAAAGACATGCACAGCAATGCAGCTTATTCAAGAGTGAGAGGATGGGAGCAGAGTTCCCAACCAATCATACTTTGATTTGGAGTACAAGTGTCATCACATGATCCTCAAGTAAGTCCTACATTGTTTTGTACAGTCACAGCAGCATCTCATATGTGTATTATATTTGAATTTAAAACGGTTTACCTTAAATTTTATTTAAGGTAACGTTTCCTAAGACAAACGTACGCATTTTTCACATTGTCATAACTTCAAAAAGGCAGACAAGGTTCAAGAAGTCAAATGAATTGTCCGTGTTTACGCAACTAATAAAGTGAGCACATATGACATTGAACCAAACCCTTTTAATTAAAATTCATTGTCTTTATTCATCACACAAAAGGACACTATAATTCCTTCACATATATTCATGTCTTGTTTATTCATTGGATACCTTCCATGTGTCGTAGGGATTATCTAATTCTCATAAAATTCCTGTGGGGTGAATACAGCATTATTCTTTCCATTTATATATGCAAACGAGCCTGAGAACAACTATATGCGACAAGACCAAAAGGGTTTGTCTAGTCAGCCAGCATGTGGTTGAATCCTCCTCATCTGTTAGGCTTTAGGGTATTTGGCTCTTTACTTAATAGCTGGAAATATTCTCTCTTCATTCGTAAGCAACTGACAATAAGAATACCTGACTCTAAGAATTGGCATATTTATAGAATATTTATCTCATGAGTAAATGTGTGGAAACTATGAGATAGGGTCTTGCCCGATAGTCCGGGCTACCTTGAACTTGTTGCTATCACTTGTCTCAGCCTCTCATGTGCTAACTTATTAGCACACGTTTATCCTTTTAAAAGATACTTCTTGATCAAATTTATAATGCACAGCTCCAATCCCCTAGGTTACAATTGGCGATTACCTCTCAGACAGAATTCCTTTTTCAAACAGAGCCCATCAGCCTTTGCTGAGCTGAAAGCAATATCTTTGGCTTTCTAGAGCTTACTGAATTCTATTGTTATTTAAATGTGCTAAGTTTTTCCTTATGAGACCCAAACTCCCTGAGAAGCGATACTCCTTCTGCCTCTCATGACTACTTTAGAGAGCAGCAAACATTTTCTTTCGCATGTTCATCTTTTCTCGAATGACCTTCTTTATGATTTCATTCTGTCTTTCACAATTTCATTTCCATTCACTTTTCGTTTGAGTGGTCGAGCCAGGATTCTTTTACGACATGTTTCATTTCAAGCATCTGTAGCCGGTGGTGAGAAGGTAACCCAGGCTAGACTCCTAAGTACCAAGAACTTCCTACTTCTTTTTCCTGGCTGCCATCACTGGCTTAAGTGGAAATGATGTTGTCTTAAGACTGCTGCATTCATTCTGTACAAGAGTTGGAAGTTTGGGGAGAGATGAAAAAGAAAAGGTGTAAGGGAGAAGGAAAAGGAGGGAAAACAAGCAAGAAAGGAAAGGGCTTGAAATAAATTCTGTAATCCAGCCATGTCTGAAGTCAGCTGTGTCCCTCGATTTCTCTTTTCTAGTTAATTTATTATTGTTTTTTATCACTCATACTCAAAGGGTTGTGGAGACTATGTCAGTGAGGTAACTTTAAGAGCTGACTTTAAACCTGGAGTCTCCATGGTGTCTGTAGCCTCATGGGACTGGTAAGAGGGGGCTGCCATCTCCTTCTGCTCACTCTTCCATCAGGCAAACTGACTTTGGCCATTCCCTCGAGAGTTCTTCATAATAAGGACTTGGAAGACAATCAGAGTCATTTTAAATTAAGCCCCTTAGCACAGATTCTAATCTAATGAGGTCATTAACACATGGCGCTATCAGGGCTGCCTAATGCCATCCTGGAATAAGGAACCATTTTCCTTCTGTGAGAATGGGACCTGTGTGACGCACACAGAGTAACATTCTATGATCTTAAGATGCACAGTAATGATGAAAGACACTCAACTGATGGAGGATTACCATAAAATATACTCCCCCCCCCCATATGATTGCTTGTTGGTAGCTATTAATAGGCTCGTACAGTCAGTCATTGAAAGGGAAAGAGCTTGGGTGTGAGGTGATCTATCTGCATTCATGTTTGTGAACAGAAACCAGAGAAAGACTGATAATGTTAGCCACCAAGAGACCCAATTTTTGCTCCTGGTTTGGCACTAACAAGATTTACAATAGAATAACCCCTTGCCATTCATTCTTTTGACCAAGGACATGTATTAGTGAGATAGCCACTGACTTTTTCACAGGGCATTCATGTCTGTTGGATCCCAGAACCATACTCTATCTCTTTTGGATCACCATGCCCAAGCTTAGCTCAAATCCTCTTAGGCACTTGAATAAACTGTCATTTTCTTCATTTGTTATAAACCCAGGACGGACTTTCCAAATGCTGATTGAATATGACTTTTGTGTGTAACTGACTTTTAGGAGAAAGCAGTGGGTAGCAGTTCAGTAGGTTTCCTAGTGGGATTGTAGCATTTTTATAATAGAGAAAGCTACCGTGTGGTAAGCAATGGGAATGCCCTGTTGTATCTCCTAAAAGAACTAACTAGCTGCAAGGATCACAGTTGGTTGACTTCCTTCCTTTCCTGCTCCTTTGCAAGCACTGGAATATCATGTCAGAAGCTGCCCCAGCCTCTGACTGAGCAGAGAAGTGATGCTACAACCAGTCTATTCCTTCTGGACCTGGGATTCCCCTAACAGACAGTATTATACTCTGAAGAACCTCTTTACTGCCTAGGTCTTTCTTACCAGCTCCTCTCACTTCCTCTGCAGCTATCTTGTGTCATGTATGAGCTTCCCTTATTTCTCAATTTTCCATAGTTGTTTCCTCTATAAACCTCCCATCTCATTTTGACATCTGCTTCTTGCAGGGACCCTGATGGATGAAAGCAGTAATGGAGATGCTCTAGAGGTTCTCAATCCCTGCAGGGTCAAATGACCATTTCACAAGGGTTGTGATTGGTTTAGCTCTGAAGGAAGACTTACATTATGATTCACAACCATAGCAAAATTATAGTTATGAAGGAGCAATGAAAATAATTTTATGGTTGGGGGGGTCGCTGCAACATGAGCAGCTGTATTAAAGGGTTACAGCATTAGGGAGTTGAGAACGGGTACTCTAGAGAATTAAATACAGGTTTATTCTCTGCTCCAGTACCAAGGACAAACTCACTCTATGTAGATGAGGGCAGTGTTAAGTTAATGTGCAGCCCTACTAATACGTATTTCTTCTGTATATCTAAAAATGAAAGTACTTCTTGCACTCGTTGACTTATTTATTTGACAGTTGTGAAGAGAGCAACAACTGCAAGGAGTGTAATACTGACAGGGCATAGAGTTAAAGGCTGGGAATGATGTATGAAGGTGCCCTTATCTTATAAAGCAAGACGGTGGAGTCAGGATCTGGTGATGTGCAGAGGGATCTAAAGAATGGACTAAACAGATCTGTTCTGTTGATGTTAGGACGACCTGAGACACCAAGACATGGGATGAGGATGTTTGAGTAGACATTTCTGAGGACTTTCATTCTTAAAATGATATCCCTATCCCCAGAATCAAGTAGTAATACCTCTCCCATGTGATTGCAGAGACTTCCCCACTCTGAAGGGTAAGTCTTCCTCTTCAGAGCTAAACCAATCCTCTCTTCAGCACCAGAATCTAAGCTTAGGCTATCTGCCAATGCAACCTGCTGGCCTTAATGAGTGAGGAAAGAGATTACAGTTTGACGAACCTCTGGGATTAGTCAGGATGTGCACAGGCACTGAGAGGAGTTCTCATAATTGAATTGACCAGGTAAGATAGATGAGAAAGAATTAGTTGACTTGTAGAAAATTTTTGAGATAGGGTTTCTCTGTGTAGCCCTGGCTAGTTTGGACTAAACTAGCATGGCACTCAGAGATATGCCTGCTTCTGCCTCCCAAGTTCTGGGATTAAAGGCATGTGCCACCATCACCGGATGACTTGTGGGAGTTATGTTTTAGGATGTTCCATCTAATGCCTGATGAAAACCCAAGAAAAAGAAAAACTAAAGGTCAAATGCCCTTCTGCAGGCCTGGGAAAGAAGTGTGAAGTCAGCTGCACTGTTGGTAGAGGAAGAAATAAGAAACTGCAGGAAGGTGGGATTCTGCCGTGAATATATTAGGTAAAGCCAGGGAACCCATCAGAGTGTAATTTCCCCCACGATTGACATCTTGCTGGTATTAGTTATTTATCTTATTGCACTTACACAATGTTTTATAACAGCAACTTAAGGAAGAAAGAAAAGCTAGCTTTGGCTAACAGTTTGAGAGTATGGTCTGTAGGCATATTTTGCAACTTACTTTTAATAAGGGTTCAACCTCTCCTCTAGCCCACCACCCAGCAGAAGTAGTGGAAGAGGAAAATTATTAGGATAGGGGGATGTGAACCTGTTCAGCAATAGTTCCTAGGGAGTGAGCTCGATCGTCTTGGGTAGCAGTTAAGTTCCATAGCAAACACCAAATATGATTCAGCAGCTGTGGACCAGTCCTGTAGGAAGGCAGACACCAGGCATGAACTGGCAGCTATAGTCCAGTCCTTTTAGCAAGCAGACACCAGGCAGCTGGGGTTCAATCCTGAAGGAATTGCCAGGCTCACCAACTGGCCTAAGACAAGGCTGCTGAAGCAGCAAGCTGCTACAGGAACTTCATAGAAGTTCTTGGGTGAGTTTCTATCAATGTTGGAGTTATCACAAGTTGAGCTCAGCAATGCTGTGTAAGGTGAACTAATACATGCATATCTTTAGAATAGCAAGGTGGAGAAAACCAAACCAAACCAAGGCTCAGTGCTATTCTCCCACTGTCTGGTGGGGTCTTATTTTAACTCCTTTATCAAGTATCCTTTCATGTGTTTACTATGTCCAAATATCCTTTCACCTGTATCTGCTTCAGGAAAATACTTGTTTGCTTTCACCTGTGTGCCCCAGCAAAACATCATTTGATATAACTAACTTTCCAACACCTAGAAGTTTTCACTTCAATGGTCCACCACAGTGAGGACATTGTGAAGGCAGGAACACAAGGCATTTGCAGTCAGGAAGCAAAGAAATACTAGTGCTAAGCCTGATTTCTCATTTTTTTAGTCAGTTTTCAACCCTCCCACCCCTTAATGAAATGGGGCCAACCCTAGTGGGTATAGGTTTTTCCTGATCCATTAAACCATTCTAGAATCACCCCTATCTCTATAACCAGAGGTGTATCCCTATGCTGATTCTAAATCCCATGAAGCTGGCGATGAAGATTGACGGACCTATCATTTATTGGGGATATCAGGAAAGCAGAGGTGAGGATTCCCACATTGCCAAGAACCTGGGTTATGACTACACATTGAGCTCATGGTTGGAAAAATGAGAATCTAGGTTCATTACTGACCATCATGATGTCAAGCTGAACTGCAGAACTAGAGGTAAAGCGGAGGCGCTTAACTTCTATATACTCAGAGATTGTAAGGACCATACAGTCCTACGATATTGGAAGGACAGCCAAGATACCTTATTCATCAGTGAGCTGAGAGGGTGGTTAAAGCATAGCATAGCTAGAGACAAAATAGATATAGTCAACCCATAAATCCCCTGCTTGGCAACACCATCAATGGGAATGAAGCAGTGAGAGTGTTCACCTTAGTAGAAAGTACCAATTTCAGGGCTGGAAGGGTGGCTGGAGGGTAATTAAGAGCCCCTGCTGCTCTTCTAGGGGACCCAAGTTTGGTTCCTACTACTGGAATCAGGAAGCTTACAACTGTCTGTAACTGCAGCTCTAGGGCATCTGAAGCCTTATTTTCTACAGGCATCTGCAGGAATCTCTCCCTCTCCCCCTCCCCACTCTTTCACACACACACAGAGGTGGGCACAGATACATAAATAAGATAAGAAAATAAATATAATTTTTAAAAGTACCTATTTCCTATTCAGCTTCTGTGTCAATGTCAGTTTTCAGATTTCAGAGCTACTGTGAGCGGGAAAACTGACTTTCTAGTTGAAAGCCTTGCAGATACTATGCAAGGAAATGCTGTCTTGGTTTCACATCCTCCCTCAAAGAATGGACCCACAGCCATCAACTAAGAAGAGGGAACCCATGGAATCATCTGTGAAGATGTTTCTAAGGCTACTGAATGCAGGATGTGCTTTTAGTACCAAGGCATCCAAAAGAGTCACCATGACCTCCTATTAGGTCAAGAACTTACAAATAGAGTTTTAGAAAAGCTCCTTTACCCAGTAAACTGCCATGACTATAGCTCCACCCAATGGTTATCCTCAAATGTCCTTGATTGTGATTGAGAATGACTTAATTTGGCAGTAGAGATAACTCTCATATTGGGTCTTTGGCCTGTGGAATTAAAGTTGTCCTTAAGGGACAGCGGTAAGAACTTCAGACACAGCCTGTCCTTCATGTTCAAAACTGGAATAGTAAACGTGTTCTCTTTGTCTTCTGCAGTATCTTACAGGCCTTTGAATTATATCACATTCCATCTTTAGAAAGACTGTTCTGGTCCTATAGACTCTGGTACAGAAGACTGACAGATGGGAGTGGCTTGAGCTAGGAAAGAGCTCGGCAGCAGATGCAGTCAATGATACTAGAGGGGCCTGTGGTAGAAACAGGTACAATATAAAGTTTATAGCAAGTCTCTGTAGTAAGGATGATGGTGTTGGTGTACTGGAACATGTATTCCTTATACAAACTAGAGAATTTTATTTGTCATCTATCTATCCATCCACCCACCCATCCATCCATCCATCCACTCATCCATCTATCTATATCATTTATTTATATTTAGAGAAACTGCTCCTGATAGATTGTTTTCTATTTATTATTTATTTATCTATTTAATTTATTTATATTTAGCAAAACAGCTCCTGATGGGTTATTGCTTCCCAATAGTGCTATAAAGCTTCGTGGGGCTGGGTGTGGTGGCACATGCCTTTAATCCCAGTACTCGGGAGGCAGAGGCAGGCGGGTTTCGGAGTTCGAGGCCAGCCTGGTCTACAAAGTGAGTTCCAGGACAGCCAGGACTATACATAGAAACCCTGTCTCGAAAAAGCAAAAAAAAAAAAAAAAAAAAAAAAAAAAAAAAAAAAACCCAAAAACAAAACAACAAAAAAACCCCAAACAAACAAACAAACACAAAATCAAAGCTTCGTGGTGAATTTGATAATGAACTATGTGACTTCTCTAGCTATGTTCTTTGTCAGAACTGACCTGTCTGTCTAAGTCCTTAACATTTATTTCTCTTGAGCTGTAGAATTTGCTCTTTTGTATTTACAAACCATCTGGGCTTTTGATAGACATTCCATTGAGTCTGTATATTGATGGAGAGAGTCCACTCATTTAAATAGTATTCATTCTTCAGCTCCACAAACTTGGGGTGATTTTCATTGACTTATTCCTTAATCTCCTTCAACAGTGCCCTGTACTTTGCAGAGTGTAAGAGTCACAATCTCTATGTTAAGCAGATTTGAAAATATTTTATTCTGTCTGGATGTTATGATAAATGGAATTATCTTCTTAGTTTCTGTTTGAGGTTTCTGGCTCCAGATGTATTGGAATATAATTGATTTTCATACAGCAGTATTGCATATTGCCTCTCTGCTTCATGAAGTGAATGTAATAATGTGCATATATGTCTTAGGGTTTTCTTCAAGTAATGCTTCATTGTCTGAAAATAGCAATAACTTTCATATTTTGAACTGTTCAACATGAATGTCTTTGTTTCTCATTTTTGCTCAGTTTTTCTGACTGTAACCCATAGTAAATGTAGATTAGCAAGAGCAGAGATCTCTGTCTGGTTTCTGACGAAGGGATCAAACCTCTCATCACAATGTGTGCTGTTAACTGTGAATTTTTAAATTTTCTTTTCCAGGTTGAACAAGTTCTACTTTTTGGTTATTGAATAATTTTTAATCCTAAAAGGATGTTGGGCTTTCAGCAAACTATTTTTCCCCTATCTGTAGAGATTATGTTTTTATTTTAAAATGAAATTTTAATATAGTTTTAATCATTTGAAAAATTCATATATTTGTACAATGTGTTTTGACCAAATCCACCCTCCATCCATCTAATTCTTCTCACACCTTCATTACTTTTTCTTCTAAGCTCATTTTGTAAAACCTACTGAGTTCAGGCAACACTATTGGTGTGTGCATGGGTACAGGACTATCACTCAGAGTTTTGGCAGTCTGAAATAATGTTACTGTGTTACATTATTTCCAAATTTGAAACTTGCCAAAGTGGATTCCTTGGATAATTTCCACTCAGTCATGGTGTAAACTTCTCTTTGTATGTTCCTGTATTTGGTTTGCTAATACTTTACTGAGCATGCTCACATGCATTTTTGAGCCTACAGTTTTCTACTCCTTTGTCTAGTTTTGGTTTCAGTAATACTCTATTATTGAACAAAATAGTGAATTCTCTCACATATTTTGGAATATCTAGAGAAGAATTTCTGTGATCTTTTCTGTAAATGTATAATAGATAACACCTGTGAAGCTACCTGGTTACAGGGTGGTGTGTGTGTGTGTGTGTATGCACATAATTTTTAATGATTAAATCTTTTAACTGTTAAAAGCCTTATTTAAATAAGTTACTTCTTGAATCAGTTTGGTAATTTGTGTGTTTTTAAGAATTCATCCATTTCAGCTGAGTTACTTAACTTATTAATATGCAATTATGTATATTATTTAATTTATTTAATACGCAATTATGTATATTATTTTTTATACAAGTTCTATTTCTGTAGTGTTGGTAATGATGACTCTTTCACTAGTTCTGGTTTGAGCAGCTGGATTCTTCTCTGCTTCATTTAGCTAAACATGTTTACTTTACATCAACTTTCACTTGCTATTTTCTTTTCTGCTTTCGGTATGCACTTTTATTATTTTTGGTCCAATATTTATTAATTCTTTCATTTGCACTAGCTTTAAGTATAGCTTACTCTTTTCTCCCTTGTGTTTTAAGGTGAATGTTAGGATTCAGTTTTTCTGCTTTAAAAGGGTACATTTCCTTTAAAGACCTCCTTAACTGGTCTACATTTGGTATGCCCAGTCTTTGTTCTCATTTATAGGAAGATATTTTCTGAATTTTGTTTGGAAGAAGATATCTACCTTGCCATTTTTGAAGGCTTGTTTTGCAGATCTATATCTTGCAGTGTTGTGTCTGTCTTCCATTTCTGTTTTGATCTTATGTGCAAATGTATTAGTCAATAAAGTGATTTCTTCTTTTATTTGCCCGGTTTTCTTCATTTACATGGGTACTTTCTTACTATATGCCGATACGCTTTTAATCGACATATTTTCTTAGTGGATTGAATTCTTAATTATTTTAAAGTAGCCTTTTAAATTCTTAGTAATTTAAAATTTTCTTAATTTGTTATAATCATTTCAGATTTTTGTGGTCTCTGTTTAGATAATATTTTTCCATCCATGTGTGGAGTTGGTTTCTTCACTGTGTCGTACCATTTCTGGAAAATATAAAGCATATTCCTTCAAGCATATTTTAATTTTTAAATATAATGTATGTGTAATTTTTTTCCCTGACAATTTCTGCCTGTAGATTGGATCATTTAATCCATTCAAATTCAATTTTGCTATTACTATAATTAGATTTATATGTGCATTTTCAATGAATATTATACATTTAATAACATATTATATATATATATATATATATATATATATATATATATATATATATATATATNTATATATTACACACATACACATATATATTTATCTATAGTTCTCTGGCCTTAAGATGAAAGAAGAAATGGAAGCAAGGATACCCTATGTTTTTCAAATATTTTTCCTAGTTTTTCTTTCTGCTTCTTTTCACTTGTTTCTATGGATTCATGATACTACTGTGGTACTTTTCTTAGTGTACTATGACCTAGCCTCCATTTCCTCCTTTGTATGCATCACATTTATGTATATTTAAATAATCATGAAATATTTTGTGTCTTGTTTTAGATTTACTTTGTGTAGTCAGTTAAAAGAAAGAAAGAAAGAAAGAAAGAAAGAAAGAAAGAAAGAAAGAAAGAAAGAACATTTATATTTTCGGTTATAATTCAAGTTACTTTTACCAATTACCTTAATCCGTGTTCTGATGAATGAAGAGATGCCATGAGCAAAGCCACTCCTACAAAAGAAAGCATTTAAGTGGGGGCTGGCTTAGTTTCATGATCATAGCAGCATTCATGGTGGCACAAAGGCAGCCATGCATAGATGAGAACTCCATGCCAATCTGTAAGCAGAAGGCAGAGAGAGACACACTGGGCCTACTGTGGGCTTTTGAAACCACAAAGCCTACAGCTAGTGACACAGTTTCACCAAGTCCATGCCTACTCCAACGAGGCCACACCTCCTAAACTTTCCCTGACAGCTCATCCACTGGGGACTAACCCTTCAAATATATGAACTGATGGGACCAGTTTTACAGTCATGATATTCCTAATGTTGTGCAGAAGCGAAACCCTCATGTTTTTTTTAACATTTAGAAATTTTGATTAATAGTTGATTTTCCCACATGATTCTATAAATTCTAAGCCAATTCAATGAAACTTTATTACCTTTGTATTTATGTTACCTTGTCTTAAAATCTCCTCTGCCAAACAAGTTAGGCTACTACTTTCTAACATAGCGTATATATATATATATATATATATATATATATATATATATATATATATATAATTCTATTAGTTGGTTATATTTTTTTTCAAAACTATAATGTCTATATTTATATCTATAGTTGAAATATATTGTCACAAATCCCAGATTATAAATGTAACATTTGATAAAGAGACATTTTTATTGTAGACAATTCTGACTGCAGCAGAGGTTGTGTATGATGTGTTTCAGATCTTATTTTGTCTTTTCCTCTATAAGAGAGTCCAATGTTCTAGGTATCATGATGCTTCCAAACAATAAACTATATTTCATGTCGAGTGTCATCTCGACAGGACTTGTCTTTCGTCCTCTGTAGTACTTGCCAGGATATTTCTTGTGCCTTTTTAATACTTATTAACAAAGTCACAACTTCCTAGACTGTTTTTATCTGCCTAAATTGCAGCTGAACTATAGGCACATCAAATGAACCTTTTGTCCTCTCACACAAAACTTACTAAAGCCAGTAGGGGGAAGAGACCTGTGAGTTTTCTTAATAATGAACTACACATGCCCACCATTTTCAAGATCACTAGACAATTTTGGCAAAATGTTACTTTTTGATTGGTGCTTTAGGAGTCATAGCAAACACAATTTGTCACTAGTGGTAAGTGGCTAAGTGTGTAGATGGTCTCCTTTTTCTATAGATTATTGCTGGTGCAGCATTACCCTATTATATCTTCACTATTCACATATACTTTATAAGTTATAATTAACTTTTAATGTAAGTGGTTATGACTACCAGGATATGTACTTAACACACATATTAAGATATATATATATATATGTATATGCACATATATATACACATATATGTATATATATTATATGCACATATAATACATATAAGTACATATGTATTATATACATATAAGTATATATGTATTTTATGTACATATAATTTTTTTCCTTTTTTGCATTCTTTATCACATTAGGAAAAGGAGATTATGAGTCATTGGTGTAAGCAGTGGGCCACAGTTCATCTGTCTCAGGAACATGACAGTCAGATGAGCACTTTATAATTTCATAGGTTCAACTTAGTGATAGCTCAGAGGTGGGAATCATTATATAGCTACACTAATCATGTCCTTAAAAATTATTTTTCTTTCTCTGACTTGAGCTTGGATGTGTTTGGATGTTCACTTGACAACTTCACAGGAGTAAGTAATGTTCAACAGTCACCTTTCAGGTCACCATGAACAGGAGAACCTTCCTCACACACTGTTGCAATAGCCCGAGTCTTTTGTCCATTCAAAAGTGAGTCACAGAGGAATTACAAAAGCTGTTCCCTCCACCTCATGCCAAAAAGTATCCAAACTGTTAAAACACTTAAGAATGAAAAGGGTTCTAAGTGTGTGACACATTATTATGTAATACGAGAAACAAAACACTAGAGAATAAATAGCACTCACCTGCAGAGAATCAATACCGCTGACTTTATAATAGTCACCTCAATAACTTACTGTTTGAGTTGCAGAGGTGGTGAAGGAGTGGGAAATTACCAGGTGCTCTTAAAAAAGCACCTTGCACCAAGTACTGACTCATATTTCCGCCTGAGAGTAGCTGTCATTAATGACCCTTTTTATTCATGCAGAAGTTCCCAAAGAGGAGCATAATGTTCCATTAGTAATAATTGAAAAAGTCTCTCTTCGGAATTATGTCAAAACCTAAAGATGATGCTTCTGCCAAAACATTTTGATGACAAACGTGGGAAGCATTTGACAGAAGGTGCCACTGCAGGGTGAAGAGGCTGCACAAGGAGGTTCGGAGAGGATCTGGAAGAAACCAGCTGCCATGGTATGGTCAGCTTCAGAGTCCAGTGACGCCCAAGGGTCTGGTGTTTGTGTGTCCCACAGCTCTTTCACTTTGAGTAGTTCAAACAGTTTCTTAGGCCTGTTTAAAACATATTGGTAAAAACACCAAACGAAGACATAATGAACAGGAAGGCTGTCCCCTGATGTGATTCTGACCGTTTTTCTTTCTTTCATATATTACATGCATCTTAATGAACTTGTGTGAAAGAGGGAAATAGCATGGTGACCATACTAGATGCTGTTTGACACTGCAAAGGGGTGCCTGGTTCACCTGTGTGCTGTCCTTAGCTGTCCCCTCTACTTTAATATTCTGTGACCAGACTCTCTCTCATCCTCCCTTTGAACTGCTTTTCCTGGTATGCAGTCATAGTACCTGAATGTTCAACGCATACATCAGGGCAAAAACCAAGCTGAATTTCGTCCTGGAAATTATGTAGACATAAAGGGCAAACTCAGACCTTAGTCCTTCAGCCTCTTTTGTTTGGCGCTCACTGTTCTCTGGAAGCATCACTGATGGTGTGGATTCCATCTTCCTGTTTGGATTCACACGTCTGCGTCTTTATGTAAGACTGTGGATTCTTTATGTCTTTGTGCGCTGTCTTCCACACTCCAAAGTGTGACTCAGAAAACCTGCGTAAACGTGAGCACAGCCTTTCACTGCCCTGAACTTCACGTTCCTTATGTGAAATTTAGAATCCAAGTTAGATATTTCATAGTGCAAAGTCTTTATGTTGTAAAGATCAAAGGAGATAAAGCTTATAAAACAAGCGATTCACTGTCAGAAATATCACTGATGTTTGTCATGAGAAGGAAAAGCAGACATCAAATCTAAGTCAGAGGTTAAGAAAAAACTAATAGTGGGAAGAGATGCCGCTAGTTAGACTGATGTTTCCAGACCAGTAAGCTAATGAGTTACTCCAATAAGTCTCAATCTCAGTTTTTCAACTTGTGTGTTTGTGTGTGTGTGTGTGTGTGTGCGCGCGTGTGTGTTTTGGCAGAATCTAACTGTGTAGCTCTGGGTGGGCTGGACTTCCTGGATAGGTCTGGGTGGCCTGGAACTCACACAAATCCTGCTTCTGTCTGCTGGGATTAAAGATATGGTGTATCACCATACCTAGTTTATTCTATTGTTTTTACTGAAACATTTTGTTTCTTCTGCTTTGGTCTTTGAAGCAGGGTTTCAACATGTGCCCTAGTTTGGCCTGCATAGCCCAGGCTGGTCTCTAACTTGCAATTATTCTCCCTCTGAATCTCAAGGAAAAGAAATATTTTTGAGATCTGGTGGGGACATCCTCGTGGACACAGTGGGGCAGGGAAGAGGTATAGGATGTGGAGCAGTTGGAGGGTGAACCAGGAGGGGAATAAAATCTGGAGTGTTAAAAAAGGAAAAAAAATAATAGTAGTATATCTATTTTTTCCTTGAGTCCCTCTGTCACTACAGGCATGCGCCACCATGCTTAGTGAGCTCTAGAAAGAGCTAAGCTCTCTGTGAAGAGTCTGAAAGAATCGTGGTAGAATTGAGAAAATTAAGGGCCTGAGGATAGGAACTAATTTGGGATGCTGACATAAAATTAGTAAAATTCTGCATCATATGTTCAGTGCTATGAATGTTCGATATTTTTACATTCAAGGAGTAATAATGATTAGTCATTAAATACCTGCAGGTGTTACGTCACGTTAAGTTTAGCCCCAAAGAGAAATTTGTTTGCAAGCTTATAGGCATGTTTTTAATAGCATTTTTAAAATTCAAAGTAGCATTTTTATAGATGTTGGGATGTTCTTTACATAGAGATGGTCTTAATTTTGCTTCTTGACTCGCACACATTTAGAATGATCATTCTGATGGGACTGGCGAGGTTGAATTGATCCATCCAGTTTCCATTATGACAGTTGACTAGGATTGATGTCATATCTCATGAGAGTTAACTACAGTTTGGACCTTAAAATATACTGTTTAAAGATCTGTTGGGGGTGGGAACATTCTCGTGGACACAGGGGGCAGGGAAGAGGTATAGGATGTGAAACAGTCAGAGGATGGACCAGGAGGGGAATAAAATCTAGAGTGTTAAATAAAAAAAGAAAAAGAAATAAGTAATAATAATAGAATATATTTTTTTTCCTTGGTAAATTTTTTCATTTCCTTTCTTTTTTTCTTTTTCACTGTAAATTTAATTGAAGGACACTGAAATTACACATGAAAATTGACCCAAAGAACAACAAAATTCAATCATTTTGGTAAGTAGAGTAAAGTGATGGGAATAAAATTAAAAAAAAANGTGTGAGGTGGAATCTCAGGGTTGTTTTGATCTGCATTTCCCTGATGATTAAGGATGTTGAGCATTTTTTCAAGTGCTTCTCAGCCATTCGATATTCCTCAGTTGAGAATTCTTTGTTTAACTCTGTGCCCCACTTTTTAATGGGGATATTTGATTTTCTGGTGTCCACCTTCTTGAGTTCTTTATATATATTGGATATGGAAAATGAATAATTTTTAAAACTCAGAGTTCCTTAAAGCCAATGTTTATTGAGATACTTATTTTAAAAATTTAGGCTCTATATTAATGATACTAGTTTTCAAGTTACTAGTTTTATTGAAATTAAACCTTATAAAAAATAAATACCTGACAAAGGTTTGTAATAATAAAATAGAAATAGGTCAGTAAGAAAACAATCTAATATGGATAAATTTTGGTGATTTGGATAGGAAGTATCCTTCCAAAGGCTTTTGAAACTTTGGGGTGTCTTTAGCTCCCCCATGTCTCTCTTCCTCTTGTCTATTAGGAGGTGAGTGGGCTCCAGGGCAAACTCCTTCTACAGATGATACTCTGTCTCACCATAGATTCAGAAACATATAGAGATGACCATCCTGGACTGAATCCTCTGAAGGCACAAGTCAAATTAAATCCCTCTTCCCTCATATTGTTTATATCAGGAATTTTTTTTAAAGATTTATTTTATTTATTATACGTAAGTACACTATAGCTGTCTTCAGACACTCCAGAAGAGGGAGCCAGATCTTGTTACGGATGGTTGTGAGCCACCATGTGGTTGCTGGGATTTGAACTTATCACCTTCGGAAGAGCAGTCTGGTGCTCTTACCCGCTGAGCCATCTCACCAGCCCCTATGTCAGGAATTTTAACCACAACTTTGCAAAAGTAACAGTTCAAACTTTAAATCCTCAGGGCTTCCACATGTGCATAGGCTTGGGTCATTATTATCTCTAGACCCTTATTGTATATAGCGGATACAGCTGGCTTGCTTGGTGCCTTCATTTTTTCTTGGTAGACATCTCCTACCTGTGATATTTTCAGAATTATGGGAGGGTCTCTATTTCTGGTTAGGTTTTTCCATCATAGATTCATGAATCACCTATTCACGGAACGGACTATCATAGACTCTAAACCTGTCAAAGGCTTCGAAGACTTTTTATCTGAAATCTGAGCAGAAGCTTCCACCATCTTCTGAGGTAACAAAGATACTAACATATGGAGAACTTGCAAAGGTAGGACGTAAATGGAGTGTTTACACTGTGCTAGAGGGAATCAAAGTGTGTCCTCAATTTGAAAGAGATTGGACATTTCTTGTAAACATAAGCTTACCATGTAATCTATAAATTCATGTCACAAAATATTATTCTGTAAAAAAGATAGAAACTAACATATGAAGGCTTATTTATGAGTCTAAAGTTGTATTATGTCCAATGTAAGGGAGCAAAACCAAATGAGGATCTCTTTTTTTTTTATTAGAGAATTTCTTCATTTACATTTCAAGTGTTATCCCAAAAGTCCACTATACCCTCCCCTGCCCTGCTCCCCTACCCTCCCACTCCCACTATTTGGCCCTGGCATTCCCCTGTACTGGGGCATGTAAACATTGCTAGACCAAGGGCCTTTCTTCCCAAATAATGGCCAGCTAGGCCATCTTCTAATACATATGTAGCTAGAGACATGAGCTCTGGGGGTTCTGATTAGTCCATATTGTTGTTCCAGAGGATCTCTTCTGATCCCAGGTATAGGAAAAGATAGAAAGGGCCAATATAATGTATAATGACAAAAAACATATTCATAGTTACCTGTGTCAGAGATACAGGGATTTTATGGGAATGGGTACAAGGCTTTTGAGGACGATTGGAATATGATTTATCGGTATGTGGTTTATCTTCATGTGATTGTTGTAGTGTTAATTGGTATATACTTTTGACAAGACTTGTCAAAATTCATACTAAAAGTGGATGTATTTTGTATGCATAATACCTAAATAAACTTTACCCTAAATCCAAGTATGAGAAAACTAGAATGATAAAGATAGAGACTGGTAAAAAAGGTAGTGCTTTTCAGCCTTTTGGTTAAGATCAAGTCTAGCATTAAGGCCAGGGTGGACAATATAAACATTACAATTAACTTTATAACACAGAATTTTGACATTGAACAGCATTCATGCTAAGTGGGAAGTACCTTGTATAACTTTATCTTGCTTCTCACTTTGGTTTCTGTTTCTGTTGTTGTTGTGACTAGCGGATGTAGTCATCAGGACAAAAGAAAATCACAGTCTTCTGTTTGCAGTGGGGGATGAGCCAGCATGCTTGGTGCACAAGTCATTGAGAAGAATAAGCACCCTAGGCCCTAGTGACACCGAGCAGAGAGGAACCTACTCTGATATTGTCTTTCTCTGAATCTCATTAGTCACAGAACATCTCGTGAAGTAGTTCCCCTCCTCAGCTTGCTGTCATCAGTCATCCTTCACTATGTACCATAGTGGGTCAGGGAAGCTTAATTAATTTGCTTTACATCCCAAGCTCAGCTCTGCCAAGTCCCACCCTTACAAATCTCCCTGCTCCCATTACCTCCTCTCCTTCCCCTCAGAGGAGGAGAAGCAGGCCTTGGGTACCATTCTGCTCTTGGATTCAGCAGGAAGGACTAAGTGGATCCTCTTTCACTGAGGCCCAACCAGACAGTCTAGTTAGGGGAAGGGGATCCAGTGACAGGTAACCGAGTCAAACATAGGCCCTGCACTAACTGTTAGGGAACCCACATGATGATCAAACTGCACATCTGCTGTGTGTGTGTGTGTGTGTGTGTGTAGGTCAAGCATGCTCTTTGGTTGGTCGTTCAGTCTTAGGAAGCCCCCATGGGCCCAGGTTAGTTGACTATGTAGGTCTTCTTGTGGTGTCCTTGACCCCTCCGGCTCTCTCAATCCTATTCCACACTCTTCCACAGGACTTCTTGAGCACTGCCTGATGTTTGGCTGTGTGTCTCTGCACCAGTTTCCATGAGCTATTGGATGAAGCCTCTCAGAAGACAGTTAAACTCTTTTCCTGTCTATAAGCATAGTGGAGTATTATTAATAGTGTCAGGGATTGGCTCTCTTCCATGGAATGGGTCTCAAGTTGGGCCAGTCATTGGCTGGTCATTCCCTCAATTTATGCTCTATTTTTTTTTTTTTTAATCCCCGTATATCTTGTAGGCAGGACAAACTTTGGGTTGAAGATTTTGTGGGTGGGTTGATATCCCCTCCCTCCACAGGAAGTCCTGCTTGGCTACAGGAGTTGGCCACTTCAGTCTCCATATCCCTTGCTGCTAGGAGTCTCAGCTAGGGTTATCCCCACAGACTTATGGGAACTTCTTCCATCTCAGGTCTTCAGACAGTCTCAGTGATGGACACATGCATTTCCATTCTCAGTCCCAGCCCTCTCCTGCTTCCTCTCCCACACCCGATCCCCATCCTTATTTCCCTCCTCACCTCTTCACCCACCAATTCCCTGTCTTCATCTACCTCCAATGACTATTTTCTTTCTACTTCTGAGTGATATTAACACATCCTCCCTTGAGCCCTCCTTATTACTTAGTTTCTTTGGGTCTGTGAATTGTACCATGGTTATCCTGCATTTTATGTGTAATGTCCACATATAAGTGAGTACATATTATGCATATCCTTTTGAGCATGTGTCCTTGTGGCATAGTCGGGCATCTTTTGGGTATATCCCTTGGGGTGGTATAGCTGGGTCTTAGGGTAGAACTGTCCCTAGTTTATTTGAGAAACCAACAAATTGGTTTTGAACATTTTTGTACAAGTTTGGACTCCCCAAAGCAATGGAGGAGTGTTCCCATGCTCCACATCACCACCAGCATGTACTGTCACTTGAATTTTTGATCTTAGCCATTCTTATGGGTGTAAGATGGAATAGAGGTTATGAATCAAATGTACCTAACAGTTGTCTACAGAACATTTCATCCAAACACAAAAAAATATATCTTATCAGCAATTCACTGAACTTTCTCCTAAACTGACCATATATTCTGTCACAAAGCAACCCTCTACAGATACATGAAAATTGAAATAACTCCTTATATCCTATCAAACCATCATGAATTAAAGCTGCAACAACAACATAAACATTAAAGCATGGACTGCAACAACAACACAAACGACAGGAAGCATCACACTCATGGAAGCCTACACACTCATGGAAGCCTACACACTCATGGAAGCCTACACACTCATGGAAGCCTACACACTCATGGAAGCCTACACACTCATGGAAGCCTACACACTCATGGAAGCCTACACACTCATGGAAGCTGAGGAGCTCTCTAGTCAATGACCGGTACCTTGGGGAAGAAATGAAAAACGAAATTAAAGACTTTCTAGAGTTCAATGAAAATGAAGGCACAGCATACACAAATTTATGGAGCACAATGAAAGCAGTGTTAAGAGGAAAGTTAATGGCACTAAGTGCCTTCCTACAGAAATTAGAGGGTTCTCATACTGGCAGTTTCAAAGTATACCCAAAATCTCTAGAAAAAAAAACAACACACCCAAGAGGGGTAGATGGCAGGAAATAATCAGACTCAGGGATGATGTTAGTAGATTAGAATCAAAGAACAATACAAAGAATCAACGAAACCAAGAGCTGGTTCTTTGAGAAAATCAACAAGATAGACAAGCCCTTATCCAAACTAACTAAAAGACAGAATTAACAAAATCAGAAATTAAAAGAGAGACATAAAAACAGACACTGAGGAAGTTCAAAGAATCATTGAGTCTCACTTCAAAGGCCTGCACTTCACAAAATTGGAAAACCTAAATAAAATTGATGATTATCTAGATAGATAGCATTTGTCAAATTTAAATCAAGATCATATAAACTATTTAAATAGTCCTATAACTCCTAAGGAAATAAAATCAGTCATTACAAGTCTCACAACCCCAAATTCCAAGGCCAGATGGTTTTAATGCAGAACTCTACCAGTCTTTTAAAGAAGAGTTAATACCAATACTCCTCAAACTATCCCACACAACAGAAACAGAAAGAACCTTGTCAAACTCATCCTACGAGGCCATAGTCATCCTGATACCTAAACCATGCAAAGACTCAACAAGAAAAGAGAATCTCAGACTAATTTCCTTTGTGAACATTGAGGCAAAAATACTCAATACAGTACTTGCAAACCAAATCCTAGAACATATCAAGGCTGTCTCCTTTTCTCCCCCCTAGAGATTGCATTAACAGGACTTAGCCATTCACAGCTGACTTTCAAAGAGGTCTTTCTAATAACATCCCTAAGTTAAACATCTGCAACTAAAAATGCAAGATAGTTCTCAAGAAGCCAAAGCACATGGACAGTCTGATCGAGCAGGCAATGAGAAGTGAAGAGAAACAGTAAATCATTTATGTCCCTTTGATGATAGGACCTCACAGGGAGCACCGTGTATCTGTTGTCCATGCTTCTTCTGTATTTCATTTGCTTCAAACCCAAGTAGCTTCCAACTCATCTTTCTTCCAAATCAGTAGTTGACTAGGTCATGCCTTGCCTGGTCTGCTGTTCTTCACTAGCACTATTTGTTACCTTGCTTCTTAATCTTCCTCACATGCACTGGTCCACCAAGGCCCACTCCAGTTGCACTCTCTGTCCCATGGATATTCAAGAGAATAATACATTTATAAATTATGACACCTATAAAGTTGTATTTTGCTTTTGTAAAGCACACATCGATTGAGCAGATCCTATAGGAAGCATACAAACATACGCCAAAAGGACTTCTATGGTCTGTGTTCAGCTTGGCTTAAAGAGGGAAGGAAGCTCTCTCTGTCTCTCTCTGTCTCTATGTGTATCTCTCTCTCTCTCCCTTTGTGTGTGTGTGTGTGTGTGTGTGTGTGTGTGGTGGGGGTTAATGCTTAGAGAACATGGATGGATCGGTGGCAGTGGGTTTCACCCTGAGGCATACTCTCTCCAGTATGAAATCAGAGGAACTGACCAGCAAGGCAGAGGAAGACAGTGCTGTGTAATGGAAAGAGCACAAGCTTCAAGTTAGACAGACGAGATTTGCATCAGGGAGAAGGTTGTTGCAGAGGATAGACAGAAGGCTGCTCTTGTAAACTGGCAGGAATGAGAGCTTGCACTAGCCCAAGTGACAAGGACACTGAAGAAGCAAGGAGCTTTATCTGCCATCACCTGACACTTTAATTTAAAAGTGAATGGCACACCAAAGGTAAGCAACACTTTCTGACTATTAGACAGACTGTGTTTACATGACAGCACACTTTCAGATGGGAGCAGAACAGATTCTTTAAGCATTTCCTGGATAACGGTTCAGAAAATTAAAGGCCACTGAGAAACTGCAAAGTGCCTGCTTTTGAATAGAGCTTAATCATCTATGACCCTATGGTAGGGAAATAGTCTGTGGCTAGAATCAAATATACTAATGGCTAAGTATATGCTACATTTGTGGGCAGAAACCGGAGACCCCAGAAATGGCTCTTTTCAGCTAGCCTTGTAGTGTCTGCTGGCAGACTTGGAGCACATCTCTTTCCCAAGTTAGAGCTACTTCCAGTTTTCTGTCCTGTATATCTCTTGGGCAGTCATAGGGGCCCAAGCTTCCCCTGGCCACTGATAGCATTTGGTACCTCCCTGCAAAACGTACAGGATTCTGAATATTTCCCCATCACGACTCTTCTTCCTTCTTGCTCTCAAAATGCTATTGTACAGGGAAATGCTGAGTACAGGGGGTACTGTGTGCCCTGGGGTGTGGCATCTGGGCAAAGCATGGTGATTGCTAAAGTGTTAGAGTAGCATGCTCTTCTCAGGCTCAGTATTACTGTGTGGTCTCCAGCCGCTGTTGATAGGTTAACAGAGGTGCACTGCTCTCTCTGTCTCTGTCTTTCTGTATCTGTCTGTCTCTCTATCTCCCTCGATTTGTGTGGTTACCAAAAATCAAGACAAATTAGCAAGCTTACTTACATTAAATTGTAAACTCCTCAAATCAGGCATTTTATTAATTCTAAATAATAATTCCATACTATTCTTTTTATTTTCTTCCCTTTTCATGCCTATTCATCTGTAGCTGATAAAATAACGTGCTTAAAGCCCTGACTTTAAACTCAAATTTTTGGCAGAAAAATTGTGTAGTAGGCTAGAATTAAGTAATTGGACCAGTCAAACACCAAGTGCCCAATATGTACTTACATATACATAGACACACCTAAAACTTAAACTCCATTAGGAAGGTAAAAGGTGGGAATGAAGAGATGGCTTAGCAGTGAAGAGTTCATACTGTTCTTCCAAGGATCTAAGCTAAATTTCCAGCACCCTTGTTGGACCGAATGTGAGCACCTGTAACTCCAGTTACAGAGACATCTCTAGTGTCTACTGACATATGCACATAACTCCCACTTCCATCTGTCAAATACACAGACACATATTTATATAACTAACAACAACAACAACAACAACAACACACTATTATTTAGTGGCTGGAGAGACAACAGTTGATGTTGGCAACTGAACTCTTATAATTTTCATTGTGATCTTGTTCTCTATCAACTGAGTCACCTCTCCAGTCTTAAAATAAATCTTAAAGATTTTAATTATTTTAATGTTATGTGTATGGGTGTTTTACATGCATATATGTCGATGCACTCTGTGTGTATCTTTGTAGTGAGCCAAAGAGTCCAGAAGAGGCCATCAGAGCCTCTGGAACTGGAGTTAGAGGTGGTTGTATCAGCTGAGCTGCTATGTGGGTGCTAGGAATCAGACAGAGGTCCTCTGTAAGAGCAACCTGTGCTCTTAATTGCAGAGCCATCCCTTTAGCTCCTAACAGAAATATTTTTTTAAAAAGTAAAATGTAATTAAAACAATTAACCTACAGGGAAAAAAAATAGAAGAGACGATAGCAAACACTAGGTGGTAGAACTGAGCACGTTTTTTGGAAGAAGTAAGTAGAAAGCCAAGTGTTGACGGACTGTGTGGACTGTGTGAACTTGAAACTAGTGTCTGTTATTTGGGACACTGATATAGAGTAAATATCAGAGACACCCTGCAACACACAGCTTTTGGAAGCATATATGGAAGGTGGGCTTGAGACATCCTATTAAACACAGTTGAGAGTCTGTAGATGGAGTAACTGGACACATTGGTCCACGTCCTGCCCATTCATTAGGGGCTGGGTGGCATTCCTCTTTCATCTCTGGCAGAACAAAGGTATATACTGTGGAGAAATTATACAGCAGCCATATCAGTCTCTCGGACAAGACTGTATATTAAGGGAGGGGGCAGATGTGGGCTAAAACTAAGGAATTAAACAAATACAGTGTAAACTACAGTAGGTCCATATTTTTTGTGTGTGATAGTCACTGTGTAGATGATAGGAGCCAGAAGCAGGCACCCTATTCCTTTATTTTGTCTGGGTTAAGCTCACAGTAAATGGAAGATTTGCCTCTGGAGAAAGGCTCTTCAGACATTGAAATTTATTTCTTCCTTGAATGTCAACCTTACTTTCCTATCATCTTACAATGAAACCTCTGAGGGCGAGTTCAACCTTTGCACACAAACCTGTGATCATTCTTACATGTGAAAGCCAAATATTGTCAGACAGTTGGGGAAATAGTCCAATATGAAATAGAGGAGCTAAAACAAAAGGAAAAGAAGAAGACCCAGAGGAAACAAAAACATGTAGATAAAGGGAAAAACACCTTCAAAAAATAATTAGTTCCCTCACAAAACAAATAGGGATTTCAAGGAACAAAGACCAAGAATATGCTATCTATAAAGTTTCAAAAAGAGAGACAGAAATAAAAGAAGTAGTATTATACTTGGACAACATTTTCAAGAGAATTTTCTAGAAAGAAATACAAAGACAGGAAGACTAGAGAGAGTATTTTTGGATGAAATTGACACTTGGATCTCTAGAGATAGTTAGCAGGTTGGACTAACTAGTATGGGTAAGCCTTATATAATCTGTTGAGATTGTTAATAGAGTCTAAAAATGAAGAAAGAATTTTTTTTCTGCCTAAGACTTACACTATTAGCCCTCTGATTGCTAGGCCCTTAGTTCAGGTTGGAATTGCCTGAATGACTCTCTAGGAATGCTCAGTAATGGGGGTTCATTCTGAGAGACTTATTAGGCAACTTCATCAGTGTAAGAACATCATAGCTTATATTACACAAACCTATATGATAATGCTTACTAAACATAGGTTGTATAATATGTGTGTGTGTGTGTGTGTGTGTGTGTGTGTGTGTCTTTGACTTTCTAGGGTCTTGAGAAGCAAAGCAAAATATAATTAAGTAAAGAACAAAGAAATAATTTAAATAAGTCAGATAATGAACAGAACACCAAGTGGCTACCAGGACAATATGACAAACATTTTATAACAAACTGTTTTGAAAAATAAAGTGTACCACCAAGAGTAATTATAAAAATGATAACTGTGGTAGTTTCTTTTTATGTTTCTGCCATGAAATATGCTTACAAAAGAAACTGAAGGAAGGGAGAGTTTAGCTTGGGTTACAGTTCCAGGGTACAGTCCATTATGGTAGGTATATCAAGATGGCAGGTGTTTGAAGTAGCTGGTATTATCATATCCGTGAGCAGGAAGCAGTGAATGATGAAGCTAATGTTGATCCATTCCCAAGATTCCTACTTAGGGGAGGTGTCACCTATGGTGGGTCTGTCTTCCCATCTTGATTAACTTAAGATGTTTCCCACAGGAATGCTCAGAGGTCCATCTTATAGGTGATTCTATATTTCATCAAGTTAGCAACTGAGGTTAACCATCACAGTAGTATATCCAAGTAAAGCAATGATATAATTTGTCATTGTCAAATAGTATCTTAGAGACATAATCCTAAGTGCTAAATGTGTATACAGTTGGAGATATGGGAGTGTAAAAGTCATGTGCCATTTGTGGTGTTATAGCAGCTTGCTAGTCTCCAGTCAGTAAGACAACTTCAGGCTCTTTGTCATATAGGATCATTGCTATATTTGTGTTCTGGCATTGACTAAAATACGGTTGCTTATCATATGACTACATGTGGAATACTTTTCAACCTGTTTCACAGTTAGTGTACTGTGTAACAATATTTAAAAGATATAATCAAAGGTTAGCCTTAACTATCATGTCACCATTCATAATCAATATGTAAATATAAATTTATAAAATTAGCTAAAAATTTAGTGATCTTTTATCTCTTGGAGAAGAAGGGGTGACTTTTGCCTTCAAATCATCATTTCTTCATGTGAAAGGTAAAGACTCTGAAATTTTAAAAAAGACTATCTTTTAAAATCTAGATAAACTATCCTTAATTCTCTTCAATCAATGCTGGATTTTGTTGTTGTGAGAAAACGTTTAGTGAAAATATGAGAAGTCATAGACATTGGGTATAGTCACCTTTTTCTGGGTGTGTAATAACAGAATTTCAAGTATTTGATGTTATTATGGATTCATTTAAAAAGCAGCCCAGATAAGTGGATATGCTATGGGAAGCATATCAAATACTGTCATAATTATCTTAAGTATAATTATAAGATGAATGAAATGGTCCATTTTCCAAGTGCTGTTGAATGGGCACTTGTGAGTTGGAAAGTAATTTGTGATGAGACATGATGCATGGATTTAAAACCATTGCACCTCAAAAGGTTTTGCTGGCAGTAGGGTGCACTAGGCAAAACTGTGTCCAATGACTCAGAACGCGACTTTCTTGACAGAAACCTCTCCACACTCAAGGTGTGCGTGCAGAGTTGGAGGATAATTGTTTCGTGAACCGTGAGTACTAGAAGAAGCATTCTTCCTAATGTAACACTTTAATTTATTTAATCTGAGACTTTAAATATGTATGCATAACTAAATTAAGGGATGTTATTAAATATTATATGGAGGGCTAATGGCACAGAATTGCTTTTTCATAATTGTAGTGTAATTTAAACCATTTTAGACTGTCCTTCAGTGATTACTGCTTCCCATGCTGAAAGCAATTTAGATTTCCCCCTTTCTACATATGCTCAGCCCCTGCAGTCTGTTTTGAGAGGGGCAGCAACCGAGAGAACGAGGCATTTCAGAAGGGAATACACCGGCCTGTTTCCTAGTAAATGGTGAATGTGTTCTTCTTTGTGTTTTACAATACCCTTTTGGATAATACTTATCATTTTATTGACCTTTGAAGCCACAACACATTGGGCTGATGTTCTCAGAAGTCGACAATAAATTCTGGAATCCATTTCTCAGACCACAAAGGAGAGTTCACAGCCCCTCATCTATGGCTAAGGCTTGGATAATGCCTCTCTAATTCTTTTGTCTTTTATCTTTCTTGCCTGCAACACAGCTCACCTGTACTGTCGATGTCAACTCAAAAAGCTACCGTGTATTTAACCCAGTACATGTGTTTTGTGTATAAGAACACAAAACACAAGAGTCAAATGGCTGATACAGGATTATGGCTGCTTGCTTGAAGGGACTTAGCACTTTCCTCTCCTCTCATGATCACTATTCTGAATCTGATCGACTACATGGATCTGTTTGTCCCAGGTCCATGGTAGTCTGACTCAGGGCCACAGGAACTTTATCTCACAAGGTTCATTCAGATTGTATTTGTATATCCCGGGCTGAGGGGAGAGGTGGGGATGCCTGTCACATCAATACAGCAAGGTATGCAAAGGAGCTGGCAATTCAACTCCAGAAACAAGTGCTGCCAGCACAGAACTCCTTCCATGCTTCTGGACTGTTCTCTGGTCCTCAGTTGCTTCATTTATACATGGAAGGAGCTGTTCTACATCATATAACAATGACTTGGGACACTGCAAGGGTGGAGGGCGAAATAGTGGGTGAAGTATTTCTAAGTGTAAAGGTTTTCTAATGGTTTGAGGTATTAATTTTAGATTCCCCAACTGCCTTGATGTAGCCTGTAGTTGAACTTATACATTTTCTCCACATTTACTTGGGTAATTATTATGGTCCTTCAGTCAAAGAACATACTGAGTAACTTGCTTTTGTAGTTTTTCTTTACTCAATGATATGAGTATTTTTCTTATTCAAGAAAAAGATAATGATATAAACTGTTCCAACTAGAACCTATTTGCCTATCAGTCAATTATATCTATATCATCAGTATTACCTACTTAATATAGCATAGAAATGCATATACTTAATTGTTTTGGATAGAAATTCAAGTTACAATGAGAGCATAGGTATGAAAATCCATGTGAAGTGTGATAATCCCAGATCAAAGAAACAAGGCATTTCAGAAGAACATCTATTATGCTTACAGAAGGTTTCACTTAAATCTACTGTAAAAAGATGTCTGCTTTACCCTCTGTGACCAAATCATCTATTTAACTTAGTTATAACACTCATGGATTTGGGAGCTCTAAATCATAAAAATTACAAAGGAACAGAGAACACCTTACTTCCGCCTCTCTGTTAACAGATCAGGCAACTGAGGCCTATGGTTATTGGCGAAGATTGCAGAGCTAGCTTCAGTGGCCTTGCTGTCAAAGGATTGATGGACGAGACACATTTCCATGCAGAATCTCCCAGGTTTGATACAGCTCTTCATCTAGTGCTTACTTGTCAAATCTGTTGAGAATTATATTGTTGCCAAGCATCTAAAGACTCGAAGGACACAAGAAGTTGGAAAGAGTGTACGTGTTGTTCCCCAATCCCAGGAGCTTTCTCTTTGGGACAACCCTCTTTTTTATTAACATTTTTATTCTTTGACAGCTTCATACATGTATTGAGTGCATTGTTTACCCTTACTCCCTGCCCACTTTCATCTCTTCTATCCCTTTACTGTCTCCTCTCTACAGGCCCCCTTCCTGCATTCATTTCGTTTGGTTTTGTGATCCACTGCTTTTGGAACTCTCCTCTGGAGCCCGATGAGCTCACTATTTGGCATAAAACTGAAGGCAATGCCTGCCCTTCCGCTAGAATTCATCCGTTGCCAAGAGTTTACAGGTAAAGCCAAGGCCTTGAGAGCCCCTCCCTGGCCCATGGTTGGCTGTTGACAGGCCCAGTCCTGTGTAGTCCTGGTGCAGGTGAGATCATGGTTGCGATGATTGTGTCATGTCCCGAAGAGAACACTTTGCAGCCTTTCTCTTTGTCTTCTGGTTCTAATACTCTTTCCTCTCCATCTTCTCCAATGTTATATGATGCTTTCTGCAATGTGATTTTTTTTAACTTTAATTCCTGGCTCTCTAGGGGTTCTAGCAAGGTGGCTTCTGGAATTTTCTTGTATCATTAGTAGCTGGGATGTTTCAAAGCATAATGTCCGACAGTGAACGGGTGGATGTATTTGCAGCAGAAGAAAGGAACTAGAAATAATTAAATACTATGATGTTAAGACTATAAAATAGACGATAAACAGATGGTGATAGATGGGGAGACAGGAAGGATTAGAATTTGTCCAGGACTCCAGAGTTTTCACCCTGCTTTGTATGTATACATTCTATATTTAACATCAAATGGCAGAGCAAGGTTGCAAAGAGAAAGAAGCTGGAGCCTGTCCAATCCCAGCATCAAAGCCTTGTACATTGCAACTCTGCATCTCCAGGCTGCTTGTGTGAGGAGGATAGGTGACAACAGGATTGCAAAGAAATTATTCTGCCCTGACTTGAGAAGACCGTCACCAACAATATTCCCTAGCTGTTCAGGAGTAGTTCTTTAAGAATACATGGATGTGCAGAGCAGCAGCCACGTACCGTTGCTCCCTCTGCGCTAGCCCTGGGTAGAGTGATGGTCACGGTGGACACAATCACAGTTTGGGGTAGAGCGTGGTAGTGGTTTGAATAAACATATCTCATTCTCATTCATGCATTTAAACACTTGGTCCTGACTTCGTGCTGCTGTTTGGAAAAGTTATGGATCCTGAAGAAGTTGGAGCCTTGCTGGTGAAGTAGATCACCCGGGTAGAGTGTGGCAGATATTGAGGGTTTGTCGCCTCTCCCAACTTCCTGGTCTTTCAGTTTCCCCTGTGCGTATGAACACACAAACAGTCAGCTTTCTGTTCTTGTCATTGTGTTTCCCCTGGCTGTTGTCAAACCCTTTCTCCATGCTCGGTCTCAGGAACTGTAAGCCCAAACAAACCCTTCCTTCCATAAATTGCTTTTGGTCATGGTATTTTGTCACAGCAACAGAAACACAACTTATGCAAGGGTTCTAGAGGTACACTTGCATGTTCGTTTGTGCCTGAACGCATGTGTTTACACAGGTCTGGGTGACTGTATGCCTCTAACACAAGCAGGTATTTTTTTCTCTCCCTATAGCTTGAGAAAGAAGTACATTAATCCTAGCCTCATTAAAGATTTCATTTACCACTGAACACTGATGACTATTGAAGCTATTTTCCGTGTCCTCTCTCTTTATTCTTCCACACGCTTTAAGTTTTCCCTGAAATATTACTCTCGTGTTGGTTGCCACAAAGCAAGTTGTAGTCTCTGACATTGGCTCCACCTTGCTCTTCTTGCGTCAAGACTTTGGTACTTTTCCCATTTGAAGGTTGGGTAATGTCTGCATGCCTTCTTCTGGAATCTGGAAGGGACTGTGGTTTATTATGGCTGGAAAAATATGGTGGGAGTTACCAGAGTCTGAAGGTTTAGCTTGAATTTTCAGCTAAGTTCATAAGCTTTCATGGGAGTATTCTAACTGCTGTGAGGTCACCATGCTATGATGGAAGTCAAAGTCATCCAGTCTAAGAATACACATGGAGTGATTCTTAAACAACATGAGTAGACAAAGATGCCTGGTCAGCTAGCTTCAGTTATCGCTCTGGTAAGACCTGAACCAGAGCCATACGTCTAAGCTCAACTTGAAATCTTGACCCAACGAAGCAGCCAGATACCAGAAAGTGAGGCTTGGGCTTTCTTATTTGGAATAACTTGGTATACAACCATAGAGTCCAATCATTATCCTTAAGGTCTTTCTCCTTACTAACCCTACTGCATCCTATTGAGATACTGTGTGCTTTCCATGCATCCCCTCTACGTTTAGCCTCAGGATCTATACGCTGGAGTAGATGACAAAGAGGAGTGGGAAGGGCACTGCATAGAATTCTATGTTGCTCTCTCATTACTCTGAGTGCAAGAGTTTTTATAACTACACCGAATATACACATCAAGCATGATACTCTTAGTAGGTCTTCAACATACCCATACTACTTCATATGTATGATTATAACTCCATTGTTGGCAAATCACACAGTGATCAAAGTGATCCCTGAAACATCAGTTCTAAGTGCTCTGGTATCTTCTGTCACTCTGGTCTTGGAGGCCTACCTGATTTAATCCCCTCCTCCCTCTCTCATATTGCCAATACTATTCCATTCCTCTACTATATTCTGACTGCACTGGCTGCATATTTATCTCTTAAATGCAAATAACTCATTTCCCCTTTGTGCTTTTGCTGTGTACTGTGGCTTCATGCTTTCTCCGTATCCCTTCAAGACCTGTCTTCAAGATCCATTCATTGTTTCATTTTAGTGTCCTACTCTCATTATTTGGAGTTGTGTCTACAACATGTTCCCTGGATATATTTTTTTAAACACTCACTGCTAAATGAAGCCACATTATCTATGTTACAGGTCATGCAATGAAAGTTATTCTGATGTCTAAAGTTAATCTGAGGCTAAAAAGGTGAAGACAAGGCATACTAATTGCTTATCTATTATAAAGGAAAGTCTAGGTTTTCTAAGTGTATCCATGAGAAAGATAAAAACATGTGACGTGATCCTTAGCCCTTTGTTCACCTCCAAGGCAGATAGAAAAGCAGAGTCAAGACAGTGGATGGGAGAGAGGCAGGAGAAGAAACAGCTCTGAAGTGCTGCTGATGCCGAACTTCCACTCATGGAAGAGAATATTCTAAAACAAACCAAGTAAATGGCTTATTAGAAAAATTCTCAATAAATACTTAAGACACCCTTAGAAAGTTGTAAAACATAAAAATTGATAGGAGATTGCTGCTGTTAGACATCCGAAGGCTGGCTAGACCCTATTTAGAGGCAAAAAAGCAAGAGTGAGAGCAAACTCATCCACTCTTGGTACACAGGGATGGTTATGTTTTCCAAAGGGTTAGGTAGACAGGACATTATAACCTTTAGTCTTGTAGAAGACCTTGCTGGTGCACATTTCCTGCCCTTAGATTGGCACTGCCAGGAAACTGCACTGGGTAGGAGGCGGGAGCTCTCCTGTTGACTGACATCAGGGCTGGGGGTTAGGAGGATAAATGGTTGGGCAAGTGGGGTCATCAATGATCTGATTGTAGGCAGAACTCTTGCCAAGAGTTGCTTCTAAGAGAGGTCACCACAGAGAAGAGGTCACAGAAGATCTACAAACTCCTGAACAAAAGAAGGACCAGGATTACATTTCTCCCTAAGTAAGTCCTGGCCTGTATCTCTCTGTTCTCAGCTTTCTCTTCGATGCTTCTCATACCTGGAGGAATCAGGCAACAAAGTGAGGACTGAATGGGGACTCAGAGAAAACTCCCCTGGCTCCCCCCCCCCCCACGGACTTCTTACCTTAAATTAGGGGACACACTAAAGCCCCAAAATTTAATTAAAAAAAAGATTCATTGTTATTAGATGAGATTAGACTTTAATATTCCTTGAAAGAAGATTATCCAAAATACTTGAAAAGGAAGAGGAAAGCCTGTAGCAAGCATCCTGGATTCCAAAGGGGGTCATGGCAAAACCTCAACACAGTCAACTGAAAAGGGGCTGTGGTGATTCAAAAACATGAGTTTGCTTCATACCCCCACAGAGTCTAGATTAGTAAGTAAACTTTCCTGTCCTTCTCATTTATCGGGTATTTTCTTGTAACAGAAGATGCGCGTCCTGAAGTCACAGCGTTTCTTGGGAGGCAGAGACAGGCAGATTTCTGAGTTCGAGGCTAGCCTGGTCTACAAAGTGAGTTCCAGGACAGCCAGGGCTACACAGAGAAACCCTGTCTCGAAAACGAAAAAAGAAAAAAAAAGAAAAGAAAAGAAAAAAAGAAGAACACTGACACTTTGGGCTTTGTTCAGCTGTTTTCCCAATTCTTCGTTACGGAGTACTTCTGACTTACCGTGCAGGTGACATCTTGTTTTTTTGGAGTCCAGCTAGTTGGCTGGCAAAATAGAGGCAGAGATGGGAAAATTGCGGAGCAGACTATCGGGTTCAGAGTCAGGTGACTTAAATGTTTCAGGACACTCTTCTTAGCTCTTGAATAAGGCTTCCATCACTTACTGACAAGGTCAGGGTGAGGGTGACGCTCGTGGTATACATTTGCTTCCTAATGCATTGTTTCTGCCGCCTGTCCCTTCTTTTCTTTGCTCCTGCGGAAAGAATAATGCCTTGTTAGGCCTTGCCGAGGCTTTGCTGGTAGATGAAGCCATTGAACTTTTGAATTCCAAAGGGTGACTGATTTGCGGCAGGAACAGTGTTTTCTCTGGGAGTTCTCTGGCCTCCGAGGTGATGGATGGGCACCTCTCAGGCATAGTTCCATGATCAATAAGCCATAAAGTCTCAAATTATTTTGTTAGATCCATTGATCAAATCCATTGAATTTGTCCCAACTCCTTTATTGTGAAGACTTGGACTGGTTCAGCTTCTCTCCCCTCCCTACATTCTTTCTTCCATTTGGCTTTAGGGTGGAAAAGACCAGAAGTGGAGAATGAACACCTTTTCCAACACACCTTGAGGGGAAGATGCATATCTTAGCTGTTTGTTGCAGAATGATCTCACGTGAAGTCCCTATTTGGTCTTTTCTTAGATTCCCCGATCTATTGTTTTTGGGATGCCTTTGTCTTTTATACACACAGAGCTACGTATTCATTTGCCCATCCATGCATATATTCCGCATTTAGGAGTTATTAATATCCACTATGTTCTATGGGTATGTTTTGTATTGTAAGAACTAGAAAAATATAAGATTTTGTTTTAACTTCAGTATACATGGTGTTTATTAACTTTTGTTGTTAGCTTAAGTGGATCAAGTAGTTTTAAGAGTAATTTGGTAACTGAAGGTTTATTTACTCTTTAAAAAAGGCATTATAAATATCTGAATAATAATCATGTCTAACTTTAGGGTTTGTTGTGATAAAAATTGAAGTCCTTAGCATGATTTCAGATATGAAATTATTTTTTAAATATTTTTTTTATTTTAAAAAATGTATTCATTTAAGCATGTATGTGTCTATGTGTGGGGTATGTATGTGTGGGTACAAATGTGTGTATACGTGTGCATATGTGAGAAAGCCAGTGGAGGGCACTGAGTGTCTTCTTCGACTGTTCTCGCCTTACTCCTTTGAGACAGGGTCTCTCACAGGACCCAGAGGTTACCTTTTCTAGGTCAGGCAAGGGAGCCACAGACCCCCAAAGTTGTCTTTTCTCGTCCCCCTTTTCCTGGCAATCATCACTGGGGATGGTAGGTATGCGAAGGCACAGGAATTACAAAAATAAAATTACTTATTTATTTACATTTTATGTGTATGGGTGTTTTGTCTCCATACATGTCTGTGTACCGTGTATGTGCAGTGTCTGTCGAAGCCAGAAGAGGGTATTAGATCACCTGGACCTGGAGTTACAGATGGGTGTAAGCCACTGTGTGGGTGATGGGAATTAAGTTCAGGTGCTCTACACGGAGGCCAGTGCTCTTCCCTGCTGAGCCACCTCTCCAGCTCCTTGCCCACAGACTTTCATGTGAGTCCTGAGAATTCAGACTCATTTCCTCATTTTTGTTCAGCAAATGCTCATATCTGCTGCACCGACCGACTCCTCAGTCCCAGCGAAAGAATCAACATCAGTTACTGCTGTTTCCTGACATGTTTGCACCAAGACATGGGAATGGCATTTCATATTCAGATGGTTGGTTTCTTTCAGGAAATCCTTTTGCTGGAAATTTCTGAGCCCTGGAAGAAGCACTATTATTTAGTTGAGTATAGTTCTCGGCATCTTACTTGATTCTTCCTTTTCTCCTGCCTCCTGAACATATACACATAGTTGGTAGAGTAAATGAAAACACCACCATTATGGAATGACTCAGCTCTCAGGGATTCCAGAAGAGAAAGGTGTAATCAAGTCTTCTCTTCTGAAAAAAAGGTATTTGTCCTTGGAAATAAAGATGGTTGGCTCTTTATATTAGCAAGCTGCCTCAATTTCTTTTTTCTAATGAGAGTTTTATTTGCACTCTATAGCAACAAACCCAACATTTAACAATTAATTTATTTGTGTTTATGGTTTCCTGAAGATTTTTAACTGAGAAATTGACATTGAATGTATTTTGAAGGTTTAAAAAATGGAGGAAATGTGAAATCTACTTATTTTTTTTTCTCTTTTTCTTGTTCAACTGATAAGGGATTTTTGGATAATCTGTATCTGCACAGTGTTGAGTCTTCTCTATTTAAAGATTATTGTTTTTTCATTTAGCTGAAATACAGTCCATATACTCTTTATCTCATAATTCTTTCAGGATGCTTCCATTCCAATGAAAACTTTCCCAAGGATTTCCATATCCTCCTGTAGTCATAACCATTGCTGCCTTGTTCCCCTCTACACGTATACTGGTCTATTAATCTATGTTCCTGAGGCTGGGGCACTGGCTCATTGATTACCTGTGAGATGAGTGCAGGGCTGGTTGAGTGAATGGTGGCTGCCGCTCTGTTTGCTATGAAGAAACCACCTAAGAATACGGGCAATGGATGATGCCAAGACATGGTATGCGCTGCTTCTTTTTATTTCTCCAAACCATAGTCAGGTTTAAAACAATATATATATATATATATATATATATATATATATATATATATATATATATATATATATATTAGGTTAGCATACCAAGTAAGGGTTTCCTCATAGCTTTTTTTATACGTAAGTGTCATTAGCCTTTGTTTCCAAAATGTTCAACTCCGCACTATCCTGCTTCATGGTCTCTTTCCTGTCTAGCTGGCTTCCCTTCTCCCCTAGTCATTCTACCTTCTGCTTTCTTTTACTGTACCATCCTCTCTATTTTCATCTCCTTAAGATCTCAACTTCTTTTCATGTCCTGCTCCTCCTCCTCTTCCTCCGCGTGCTCACCTTCTTCCTCCTCTTCTCCTCTTTCTTCTCTTCCTCTCCTTTTTTTGTTTAAGAACAAATCCAAGGCTCTGTGCATACTACTCTAGACATTATCCATCATGCATTTAAAACATAAATTGTAGGTAAATAAGCTGAAAGTATTTAGCATAGATGTATCTAAAAGATTCAGTCAGAGTTTAGTATATTCATAAAAACTTGACAATTGGCACCAAATAAAATGGATTACAAAATTTAAGTTATCTAGTCTTCATTGCACTAAAATAGTAACTCTAACTGGAAAATGATGAAAGTTTGCTAATGAAAGGAAACTAAATATAAATAAAATACCTATTATTTTTTTAGTCAGCACATAAAATGTGTTTTAATGTGACATTTTCATAAATAAAAATTATAAAATGAAACAAGATAAACACCGGAGCTGCATGAAATTTACATTCAGTGAATTCTATTAGTATTATCACCAGCACTAATTAAAACACAAATGGTGTCTATAGACTGCTGTTCATGGAGAGTTTATTTGGTCCAAGAAACCCCTGCCCTACTGCTGAATGTTTACATTTTATGCAGTTCAATGTAGATTAGGATGCCAACTTTCTAGAGACATTTATGCTTTATACTAAAACACTTCGGAATGGCACGAAGGCTTAAGCTCCGGGAAATTTATGGACTCAAGAAAGGGTTGGAGGCTGTGAACCCCTGACAAGCGCATGGAGGGTAACTGAGGGAATAAGACGCCGCCTAGGAAAAGCACCAACAAGGGGTCAGAAATCGCAGACCTATTGTTAAATGAGGCATGGGGCTCTGCAGCTGCCAAAGTTTTAAGTTAATTGCTGGCATTCACTTTGTGTACTTGATCACACATGAGAGGGAGAAATTCCTCTCGTCCTTCATAAACTGTCAACAAGCCAAATAAAATATGTGTTGAGAGTTGTTGAGACCCTTTTTCATAGTTTAGGAGGAACTTGATGCAATGATTTAGGCACCTGGAAAACATAGCCTTTTCTGCTTTATACTGACTTTCTATATTAAAGTAATGTGCTGATGGAGTACTTGAAAGGACACATTTGGACGATCTTCATAAGGTTTTCTTCAGCTTGGCAGGAAAACAATATATGGCCATTTCAGAAGGGTCCATATGTGGAGTTTCCCTGTTGTGAATTCTCTGTGGCATAGTTCCCAACTCTGATGGCTTACCCTGTTACTCAGCACATCCCAGGACTGTTCATCTTGCTTGGAAAATAAAGAAATTGGCTAAAGATATGGTTCAGAGGATAACATACTTGTGGAACAGCATGAGGACCTGAGTTTGAATCCCTAGCACCCTCTAAAAGTCAGTCGTGACTGTACTACAACTATAATCTATAATTCCAGTTCTGGGAGGCAGAGACAGGTGGGTCCCTGGAGTTCACAAGTCAGGCATCCTATTTCAATAGATGAGTTTTATGTTCAGGTAAAGGGACTGTCCCCAAATCAAAGAAGATACATGACACAACTCTGGTATACACATACACATACATACATACACACACACACACACACACACACACACACACACACACACAGACACCCCCCCACAAACACAAGCACACACAAACATACAGGAAAAAATAATTTGCATAGGGACCCAAATAAAATGAAAGTCTGTAAGTCAATTTGTTGCTGAGGAGAAAGAAAGAAAACTATTGTATGATGCGTTTATTTTCAAAGCCCTCTAGCAGAAGGAATGGATTCTTTTATGTTCCTATGTAGCGGCTGCTGTTCTCTTGCTAATTGTATTACCCCCCATCTCTCCCCCCCCAAAAAACCTGTTTGCAGTGTCCCACAAGGAGGCTAAAGGAAGCCTGCCCCTGAAGGATTTGATTGGTAATAAAAATGTGCCATACAGCCAATGGCTGGGCAAAGGGAGATGGGGTGGGATCCTGAGAGTTGCGGGGCAAAGGTACAGAGGGAGGAGAGGAGAGAGACTTGTCATAACCAAGAGATACAGATGGAACATATTTAGAGCTGCAGAGGGGAGGTCATCTGAAATGCAGGGGTAAAGGAACAGCTCAGGAAGGGCTGCCCAGAAGCGGCTCGGGCAGCAAAGACCAATGGGCTTCACAGAAGGTTAACAGGGCAGCAAAGTTAAAAGTAGATTTTGCAGGTGTTGAGCCAGGAGTCCTGGAGGGAAGATAATGCTAGCCTTGGGAGGCCTAGAAGTGCCCAGACACTGAGCTAGTAGGGCACATTAACAATATAATAAGCTAGTGTGTGTGTGTGTGTGTGTGTGTGTGTGTGTGTGTGTGTGTGTGTGTGTGTTTCAGTTGTGGATCCAAAGCCCCCCTAGGCGGGTGGCTGGAAACATCGCCTGCCAGGAGCACAGAGCAGTGGAGTAAGAACTCACTGCTACATTCCTATAGCAATTTTCCCCAAATTCTGTTGTGACATTTATCACACTTTCACTGGCTGGTCTGACCCTAAGGACCTTAAGAGCCAATGATAAAAGAAGAGTTTTAAAATTCATTTCCTAACTCTGCTTAGGTTCAGATTCTATATATAATATTCCATAATGCTAACTATGGTACAAGGTTAATTAATATATGAATGAATACATAAGGTTTTACATGTATGGCTTCTTTTAGGATACGAAGCACCAACTGTAAATAGCATATTTCACATCATTTCAAGCTATAAATAGATCCTAGTGAACGCATAGCAGTCCCTTTCAAAGCTTTACTGCTTTGTAAAAAGCAAAATCATTCAGAGTTTAATAAAATATGACTTTGAACTTTATAGAATATGGGGTAAATGGGTATAAAATGGACCAGCCCAGCAACCAGCCATTTCCCTGGCTTTTCGGTGGCAGGTCCAGAGTCCTGCTCCTGACATAGAAGCTCCTGTCTGCATGTAAAGTGGATGAAAAGTAGCATTGCAGGGCAATTGCATCATTTACAGAGGAAGTCTTCAATTCTGTCGGAACCTTTAGAGATTATTCTCCAACCAGGATGGGCTCTTGACTTGCTGAATGAGTAGGGCTTTTCAGTTTGATCATAGTTTGGCCTCGTTCTGTAGTTGTTTCAGCAACCCTGCCCCTGCCACTCCCTGCTCCTCTCCTTCCCCTTGAACAAGGCAAAAGAAAGACAGTGGACAGCCACATCAATTAGTTTAAAAGGGGCAGCCCCACGTGACTGAGCTTCTGTCGTCAGAAGAACTCTCTCACAGACCACTATCCCGAACGGGATACCTTGTGGTGTGCCCAAGACAGGATGCTTAGCAAGACCCAGACAAAATTTCCCAAGCCGCGTATGCATTAGTTCTCTCAGGGGAAGGGGTGGTTCAGCCAGCTCTTGACTGTGTGGTCAAGGGGAATAGGTATAAGAAAAATAATAGAAATCTATAGAGAATTCAAAACCTCATGGCAGCTTGAATGCTAAGATCTATCTTTACTTTAAAACCAATTTTATCTGCATCTAGAAAGCTGTGGTCCTATTTTACTTCACAAAAATGCTAAGAGTCAATGGTGATGATGGTGAAGCTACTAATGTTTCTATGTTGAGGATATACATAAGTTCATAAAGAGCACTACAGTTGCATTCAACTGGCGCCTTAAAACCACTCGGTGGAGAAAGAATAAGCATAGGAAAAAGTTCACGTGGAGTCTGCAGATGAACATGACAATAATTTGTCTAAATCTGTCTAACAAGTAGTAAGAATGAAATGCGCTGCTCTGTCCTCAGCACCACCTAAATCTTACAGGGTGGCTGTGTAGCTTCTGAGAAGCAATCGAAGTAGCTAAGCAACACTGGTCTCAGAATCTGCAGTATCCGACTCTTTAGCCACTTGCTGTGTATGTATGCCACTTGGTCATTGTGCTGGGAAGGACTCTGTCCAGGAAGCTGGGCTGCAATGAGCATGGCCAAACTGGGAATGCACCAGTGCAAGTAGCATGTGGGAAGGAGGTGGGAAATGAAGGTCCAGCGAGGAGGGAGAGGACAGAAATGACCAGTCAACATTGGCACCGGGAGAAAAAAGCAGGGCCTTGCAGGAAGAAGTCTGGTTAGGGGTCCAAAGCCTAGAGAATGCTAGCAGAGAATGTATTGTAGTTGTTTGTTCTTATTGGCCACTGCATCTCTGAATTAATAAGAGTCTTGTGGGATTGTGGTGAGAACCCATCATAAGGGCAAGCTGTCCAAAAGGGCTGAACCTGGAACAGGGAGAGCAGAAGAGATGCTGGAACCTGTCTATATCTTTACATCTCTTTCTCACCTCCAAAGCATTTGCTGGAATCCCCCTGGAAATAGCAGATGCTGCTTCCCTCCTATATTCCAATGAAACGTCACCTTTGACCAACTCCACCTTATAGCCATCAGGGAAGGGGACACTCAGGCTTTTCCCAGTACAAACAGATTGTCTGCAGATACTCTGCACATGAGTATGTTTCAATGCTTAACCAATCACAGAACTTTATACAAGTGAGAGATACACTTTCTGCTCAGAGTAAACTACAAAAGCTTGAAGAGATCTAGAAAAGGAATAGAATATTTTTGCAAGGTATTTCAATGATAGGACTGACAATAATCACTATAAAAGGAGCCTGAAAAAATTAGCAATCCTTAACATTTCAATTCATCAGCAGAAAACACTACCAAATGAATAAATAAATGCAATCCAATAAAAAAAAAGAAGAAGAAATCAATAGGACAGCATTAGACTGGGAAATGTTCTTGATCCATTTGTGACAAAGGGCTTTTCCCAGACCCTATGCAGAGCTCCTGGAAAAAAGACAAATAAGTCAATGGAAAACAGGCAACAGTCAAAAATAGCTTTTCCAAGGAGGAAAATATGTAAGTGAATTATAAGCACACAAAAAAGCACCCAACATTTTTGGTCATTAAGGAAATGGGAGTAAAACCACATGAGGTACCATACATAGTCACTGAAAGCGAAAATAGTAACAAAATCAAACAAAGATGTGGGACAGCCAGAACTCCCATTCATTGTTGGAGGGTAAATTAGCAGGGTTTGGAAATCAGATAGAATGCTTTGTATGATGTCAGATGTGTACCTCCCAGTGTCTCAGAGATCTACTGCTAGCTATTTAGCAAAACAAGTTGCATATTTAGAAAAAGAAAATGATCATGGTAGCTCTACTCGTATTATTTCTTCAAAATGCACTGGAGCCCAAAGTCTATCATGAGGAGAATAGATAAGCAAATTGTGGTAGACACACCCAATGGAATAAAACTAAACAATGAGGTCTGAAGTCTCAGTATAGATGCCAGGATGTGGGAGATTCCAGGAATGTATGTGGAACGTCTGCCAAGGAAAGCTGCAGGCTCTGAGTGGAGTTGACTCAGAAGACAGCCTGGGTGTCTTATAGTCAGGACAGCCACAGGGGTGGTGCTATATAAGTCCGCTAGAGCACAGGTGATGCCATTAGAAGTCACAAGTGCCAGGCACAAGGTACGGGATTAGCCTTCCTGGGATTCTATTTTGTTTTAAGCTAATCTTCTACTGCTAATCTCCATTCCTTGTTTTGGAATGGACATTTTTACTCTGTGCCGGAGTATAGGGGAAGAGTTTAACCTATTTTGCAATTTTTATGGCCCCAAGCTAAGAGTTTGCCTTGAGTCCCAGATGAGCATTTAGACTTTTGACTAGTGTTATGATTGGTAAAACTATAAGCACTCTAGAAACCAGAATTTGTTCTGCAATATGAGAATGTCCATGAGCCTAGGGAAGCCAGAGGCAGAATGCTGTGGTTTGAGTTCACAGAGCCCCCATATAGGCTCATAGTTTTGAACACTGGGTTTCTAGCTATCCGTGCATTTGAGAAAATATAGACATTGGCTTTAGCTAGAAGATATTGGCTACTAGGGATAGCTCTTGGAAGGGATAGCCCTTTTAAGGGATAGCCTTAGCCTGTTTCCCCATCCACCAACATAAGTGTTGCTTTGCTTCCTGTGTACCAGCGTAAGAAGCTATTCTCTCCTGCTCCCACCTCCCTGTAAGGATTCAAACCTTGCCACACAGTGCTTCACTTCTATTTTTTTTCCTGGAAACTTGGCAAAGCATCTATGACCCTGTAACTGTTACATTCTATATATCTGTAAACATCATTACATGGACAATGCCAAGTTCTGTTGCCAGCTTGATATGTAGCGTGATGTACAGCTGTCATCACCTCTGAGTGACTGCATGATAAAACGTTCCCCTAGGTTCCCTGCTCAGGCATCCCTGTAGCTCCTTGGCTGGATAGGTCTTACCCTCAAGGCACTGCTCCCATCGCCCCACTGCAAAGTGTGATTATCTCTGTTAAGTAACTCCTGCTTCTTTGTCTACAGCTGCCTTTCTGCAACTCAAAATGTGCCCACTCACCAACTGCAATATTTGCATCATTCTGTTTCATGCGATACTCAGAATTATCACTATAAATTCAGCAAAACACAATGAATAACAACCGTACAGAAGCCTGAATAATATGCTGTCTTAAATTTCCTGTGCCCAATATATTTAAATCAGTATACCACTACTCATTAAAAAAAAAAAAGCAACTACATTGTATATGTGTGTGTGTGTGTGTGTGTGTGTGTGTGTGTGTGTGCAGGCCCACACAAATGAATATATATGGCACATGAGTGGAAGAAGTTAATTGTGTTCTACAATGTGTGTTTTGACAGTTGAACTTATATCATAAGGCTTGGCAGTAAGTGACCTTATCCACTGAGCCAACTTGAAAGGCTGTTTAATTAGCTTTCGTTTTCTTTTCTTTTTTTTCCTTTTTTTCTTTTTCCTCTTTTGTTCAAGACAAGGTTCATCTGTATAGCTCTGGTTGCCCTGGGATTTGCTTTGTAGACCAGGCTGGCTTTGAACCCACAGATTGTCCTGCCTTTGAATCTACAGTGCTGGGATTAAAGGTATGCATGCGCCACCATGTCTGGCTGTTCAATTAGCTTTCTTTAGACAAAGTTTCACCATGTATCTCTGGATAACCCAGAATTCACTATGGAGATTGGGTTGGCCGTAAACTTGTTGAAACTGCCTTGCCTCTGACTCCTGAACTCTAGTATCAAAGGTGTACACCACAATGCCTCCACTCTTTTATCAAGTCTCAAGTCAGCCATGGTCAATGTCCAGGAAGTGGGCAAAATATAGCCAGACTGCCTCTTCCTAGAGTATATCTACAAATGGTCTATATCTCATTTTCCTGTAGCGTCTTCTTCCTATGGTGGATGTGATGCTTACAGATTTTGTTTCTAGCAGCATTCTGGTCTTGTACACTCCCTCCATAGAGTTCCATTAATCTCTACATCCAGCATTATTGGGCTTCTCTATCTCAGAGTCCTAAACTCTCCTCTAGCCCTTCTGCAAACCCATTTTGAAGGTCTCAGAATCCCATGGTCAGTGTTACCCCAACAACAGCACTGCCCTGTATTACAAATTTTCCATATTGATCACTTTTCTCATTGCGTTAACAAAATATTTGGCAGGACAAACTTAAAGGAAGAGAAGCTTCTTTTCAGCCTAGCCTTCCAAATTATTGCCCACCATTGTGGGGAAAATGTCAGCTAGATTGACTAGGCTCATCACAGTGGGAGTGTGAGGCTGTAGCTCCATCCATCTTGGTGGGTCAGGAAGCAGAGATCTAATATTTCCTCTCTCCTTCCTCTCCTCCCCCTTTTATCTTTTCCTCCTCCATGTCAAAGACAGTTCCATTGAATTCCATTATGTGGATGTTTAATAGAGTGTTCTGTCATTCTCCTATTTTAGGAGAATTACTTTGCTTTTCTTTATGTATATGATAACTCACTAGAGATGGAACTCAGGCTCTTTCTATTTATGATTTTGAGGCGTGGTGTAACATAATGCTTTACTGCATTCCTCCAAGTCACACGCCCACTGGGGCTACATGAAAGTGTCTGTGCCTTAGAGTGTTCCCAGCAGAAATTACTCTGAGTCGTTGTTGTTTAAATCTGATAGGTGAACCTATGTAATTTTAACACATTTTTCTTATCAGAGATATGCAAAGAAGCTTTCCTTTCCTTTCCTCCAAAGGAAACAGCTGGTCATATTCTTTTTCCAGTTGTTTATTGGTAAGCCTTTTGACCTGACCTTTAGTTTCTTCCTCCTTGAACTGTAGGATCGTTGAAGAGATGATGTGAGCATATTTGTATCTTCAGAAGTTTTATTTCAGAGGCCTTGGTAGTGGATTGAAGCCAGGAGGTAAGAACAGGACAGAGAGGAATAGAATTCATATGAACAGGTCAGTGGGACATGACAAGGGTTAGAAATAACAGCCCTGGGATGCCGAGGGAGAAAGCTAGGGGGTAAAACAGAATCAGTGGGATTGGTGACCACCTTGGTATGAGGCAGAAAAGAGAATCTAGAGAGGTTTTCAATTTCTGCTTTGAGGAATCAAGTGGCCAGAAATGGAGTCTGGCAGCTTAAGAGTGGGGCCAGATGGAAGTGGTGAGGTTTCCAAGGAATGTCTGGTTGGTTTAAAATGTTAACTTTTTCGGAGAGATGCTAAGCCTCAGCACAAGCATTTAAAATATATGCACAGTTTTATTAAAGAAAGGTGCCCACAGTCACGCTGCCTCCTAATAGGGAAGGGGAGAACAGCAGTATCTATGTTGGGAAATCTTGTAACTGCGTTAACAAGTGGCTAAGATTAAGTTATAATTAGCATATTCTTTGTCTGAATGCAAATGCTCTTTCCAAAGCTCCTCAGTCTTAACTAGGCTAACACTTCCCTTGTTTCCATCTGTAATTTGCTTGCCAAATCCTTTCTGTGCCATTACAGGCGAATCCTATTAGGGACGTTCTAAGAAACAGGCTATTGCCTCACTGACTACAGTCCAGAGCAGCAGAGTTGGCAATTCCAGTAGCTGGGCTGTCCCAGACCCCACCCAACTCTCACAACACCTGAGATTTTTTCTCTCTTTCTGACAATCACACCTCCATGTGAGATAGCTTAACATATTTGGTTTAACATAGCTTAGTTTAACATATTTGTTTAAAAGACGTTTTCCTGGACTTTATATTGCCAGAACTCATCATGGGGCCTGGCACATACTAGGTGCTCCTGAAATGGTCATTAAAGGGAGAAAGTATTGACAGAGGGACTTCACTAATGCTAAGGACAAGCTAATTTTCTCTCTAGTTTTTTTCCTCCTTGCTTTATAGTTAAGGAAGCTCAGCCAAACGAAACAAAACCCTCCCAGCAAACCTATCAGTCCCTCTGTATGGAATCAGCCTGTGTAATTTTCTCTGTAGATGGAGAGAGAGAATTGTTCAAAGAAGGTAAATTGTATCACAGCTAAGCTGTATTTCAATTACTTCCACAGTACAAAGCAGCCTTACACTTTACCAAGTCCTTACCGACATCTTGTCTCAAACTGTCTGTGAGTTTCCTGAAACTCATAAACTCTAGAAAATTTGACTCAGATTACTTGGGAATTAGGGGAAGCTTCAGGTGGGGCCGTGAGACTCAGAAGGCATCATGACTGTGTGGTGTTTTCTTTCCTTTTTCTGTTTTAGGACAACAACACTTGGCATCTTTAGAAATTACGTCCCCTTTATTAACTTGTTTCCAATCCTCAGTCTCTTCTTATGTATTGAGATTTTCAGCTCTGTTCAGACTTCTGCTGAGCTCTAATTGCAGTATGATCGATATACATATACAGGAGCAGACAGCCCTGAATATGCAGATTAACGAATTTTCAAGCAAATATATCCCTGTGAACACTAACAGAAGCTCAAATATAACACTAGACTCTCTCTCTCTCTCCTTCTCTCTCTCTCTCTCTCTCTCTCTCTCTCTCTCCTTCTCTGTGTCTCCCCTTCTCTCTTCCTCTCACTCCTCCTTCTCTCTGTCTCTCTGTCCCCTGCTCCCACCCCAGTGTCTATATTGTGATATTCTCTTTTGTGTCTGGTTTCTTTAACTCAGAATTATCCATGGTGCTAATTTACTCCATGATATAGCTACAGCATATCAATTATTCTGTTGATAGACATGTGAATTGTTCAGAGTCTGGGGATGCAAAAAAAGTCTAAATAAGAACATTTGCGTCTAAGATATTATTTATTGTATTTTCCGTTTGGATTTTTCTTCCTCCCCAGCTCTGCCCTAAGACTTCTTAACTCTTAGCTTAGATTTGTCCTCCTGGGAATAAGCTTGCCCATCTCTCAAAACTTTCCATGTTTCTACTCTCCTAATCTCTCTCTGAAGTGCCCCCAAGTGCTGCCTTATAACGAGAACCATGTATCCCTGAAAATTCTTTTTACTCTTAGTTATAAAGCCTCAGAAGCAGAACAATTTCTTATGCAAGATATGGTTACATCAGCAACGAGGTCATTTCAGTCGGTGAGTGAATGGGTGACTCACACATCTCTCTCCCTGACATTTGTCTCAGTTAGGTAGAACATGAGTTTTGAAGGAGAACTGATTGGCCAGAAGATCTCCAGCCAGACGAGCAAGGCAGACTTTTCCACACTCATTTGTAGCATTCATATGGCCAATACTTAAAATATCTGAAGATTGGTTTTTAAAATTCAGGAAACATGGTCCTTTTGGAAGGAATATCCATAAATAATCCCACACGCCACTCTGTGTAGATGCTTGACTGTATTGTTAAGAAAGTATTGCTGCAGTTGGTATTATTTCAAGAAATAATTATTTTATACTTCCTATGTGCCAAGCATCATGCTAGACCCACAATATGTTCTGTATTTATTTCTTGTATTAACACTAGGGAAGAAAGGTCAGAGTACTCTTATTCAGGAGTTATTCGTGAATTATTCTTTATAACCATGATTTAGCTCCAAGTGGCTTCTTTCACTCAAAGAAGGTCAGGGTGTATTATGCTGCGCAGAATTAATTAAGAGTAAGAGGCAAAGAGACAGAAACAGAAGAGGAGGAGATGTTGGTGTTCAGGGGCTGCTAATCACTCACTGGTCTCTGTTTTGGCTTCTAAGCAATTAAGAACAGACAAGGAGCCAAATAGCAGTTGCAATATTAGCTTTTTAATTGGTTTGGCTGGATTGGTGAATACGACAGAAATTGTGTGTCTTGCTTCAAATGAGTGCACACTCTGATGCCTGCCTGGCTGTCAGACAGTGAAGTTGGACTAGCAGGTCAGCCCAGTGTTATGGTTTGAATGTTGGGGTGTCACACACCTCCAAATCCCAGCTGGGGCACTGTCTTGGGAAGTTAGGGAAACTCTGGGACATGTAGTTTAGCTAGCAGACCAGATTAGACTTTGAAAGATATATTGCTTCATACTATCGTCTATAGGTGCTGCTTCTCAGTCCATCACAATGAGAGAAGGGACAAGTACATCTGCTCAGTGCCTAGGAGCAAGCTGCTCCTCCCTACCATCTCTGACCTGATGGACTATATTCCCTGAAACGGTAAGTCAAAGCAAATCCTTCCTTCTTGATGCTGTGAGACATTTTGTTTGAGTGATGAGAAAAAGACATCCACTTGCAGAGCTTGCCAGGCATGGCCTTGAAGTAGAGGTGACTCAAAAATGGAATGGCCAGGTTGGTTTAGACAGACATAAAGGAAGATAGGCTAGAACTTGTTTTAGAATTATATGATAATATAGGATTATTTTATATAATAATATAGACTTATACTATATAATAATAGAGAATTAAATTATATAATGTTATAGAATTATATAATAATATAATTAAAATTATATTGTCATATATTACTATATATTAATGCTATTAACATACTAATAATATATTGCTAATGATATAAAATATGACATAATATTATGTATTAATACATTAATTATGTCAATATATTTAATATTACATCCAACAAATTATGACATTAATATATTTAACACTAACATTGCAACATAATTAATTAATAATTAACATAATTATTATTAACAATATGTTATTACATATTAATATAATAATATAATTGGGTTATACTATATAATATTGATGATAATAGTAGCTATTTATATTATTATTATCTTCTTAAGCTTTTAGAAGCTTTCAGTAATCCAATAACCAGATCTGTTATGGAGAGATCATTGGTGTTGGAAGGATGGAACATTATGCAAGGTTGTATCCTTTCTGGAGGAGAAGCCTTAGCATCTTAAGAGAAAGTAAATCAAGATAACATGGAAGAAACAAGAACATAAATGCTTATAAGAATCTGGTGGGAAAGCAGAAGTATATTTTTTTCCTGTCATGGAAAAATCAAAACAGTTGGAAAATGTAGAAGGGTGTAGGTAGAATTACAAAGGGCTAGACTTAAGGACACATATTAAAAGAAACAGATTTGGTAACTAAGTTCTAACTTAGCGGCAAAAGAATAATGTTAAGAAATCTACACCTCATACTCCATCACTAGATGGCTAAGCTTAGAAAACACACCCTGGGAAATGATGCTTTTACCATGGTAACCACAATTATGAAGGCCATCTGTAGCTGTGTTAGATATCAAAGGAGCGTGGGAGTTGTGGTCCAGTGTAGACTGTTTTTGCAGAGGACCTAAGTTCAGTTCCCAGAAACCCTTTTGGATAGCTCCCAGCCACCTGTAACTCTAGCTTACAGGGGAATCTGATGCCCTCTTCTGAACTCCATAGTCACCTGCACTCATATACAGGTACTCACACACAGACACAGATACACATATACACATATACCTATTAAAAATAAATCCTAAAAGAAGTTAAAAAGAAATATGCGTATATTTAACAGGAACAATGGCTGATGTAATATATTATTTTAGTTTATTCCTATTGCTATAGCAAAATGTCTTCTATTGAGTAATTCACAAGCATTACAATTTGTTTCTCATAGTTTCAAAAGCTGAGAAATTGTGGAATAAAGACTCATTAGATTTACTTCCATAGTGAGAGCCTGCACTTACTTTTTAGATTCCATGCTTTTGTCTCCTTATGTCACAGAAGGGAAGGCTCATTCCCTTCAATTTACTTAAATGACCACTTATTTCATTTTATAGAATACTCATGACAGTCACCTCCCAGAATTCCCACTTCATCCTATCACTTTGGGAATTAAGTTGTAATATATAATTTGACAGAGCACACCAGTATTTTATTATGTTTCCATGTCCTAGAATTTCATGTCCATCTATTATGTAAATTATAATAGTTATATACTAATAGCACCCTAAATTCCAACTCATTCCAATATTGACTCCAAGTACAGAGTGTTATCTATATAGTATCTAAACCATTTATCAAAGGCAAATTCCATTCTGTCAGCTCATTTCTGTCTAGCCATGAACTTGCAAAACCAAATAAATTATATGATTTCAAGGTGCAATGGTGGTATGCACATAACTTAGACAATACCATGTCTGTTATGGTCTTTACCTTCATGGAGATCCTCTGAAATGGTTTCAGTTCTACAGCCCTGTAAGCACTGTAGATGGTAGACATTGTAAATGGTAGACATTATTCAAGGAGGTCACACCCGTGAACTAGCTGCTTGACTGAACACAAGGTCCTCTACAGAATCTTTTGAAGTTTAGATAGAAGCAGCTACATCCCCACAGACTTTAAGTCCCATACAACTGAAGAACAAGCACCATGCACATGGCACCAAAGTTGACCACTTGCATCCTCTAGGATGGTTGTTGTGACCTTCATTGCCCTTGAATGCACTGCAGCTTCCCTGAAGGGCTGCATGCTTGGCAGGCATCCAGATTCTTTCTTTGAAGTTTTACCACTCTCAGAATCCTGATATCTGAGATGGTGCATGATGGGCAGGGATCCCTGATATCTGAGATATCTTCATGATAATTTTGTTACTGACCTGGTGGCTAGCATTTGCCTCACTCCTGTCTATACTAACATGGTGTATCAAATAGTCACTTGACTAAACCCTTGGTATTCTCTCCAAACAAAATTTCATTCTATACAACACGGCTAACCTGAGAACTTTCTAAATCGTCAAGTTCTGATTACCTTTTGGTGAGAAATTCTATTTTATATTTTCTTCTTCTCTTTTTTTTTTCCTAAAAGGAAATCAAAAGGAGCTGTGTTGTACCCTCAACTCTTTAGAGATTATGTCTCTCAAAAATTTATTTCATTGTTCTTAAATATCTATTTCCATAAAACACCAGGACACAGACACAGGTTTAGAAGTTCTTTGCTGTTTTCTAGCTTTTCATCCAGATTCCAACAACTGGATCCTTGACAGAATTCCTTTATCACTCCAAGTTTTCCTATGACTATCATACTCATGGCTTGGGTGATCGCAGAGATAATGGAGATCTTCTTTGCAGGTCTGCTCTCCTTCTGAGCCCTCATCAGGCTCACCTTTTATGGTCCAGGTCTTTTCTTAGCTGTTCTTTCTTCTGTGATTTCAAGTCTCTGCCTTCTGGCCAGTTCCAAAGATGCTTTTGCAGTTTTAAGTATTTGTTATAGCAATACCTATTCTTCAGTCTCAACACTATCTTTGCCTGTACTGTGATGCCCTTTAGACTGGGTAACTCATAAGCAATAGAAATTTACTGTGCCAGTTCTGGAGCAGCTGACCAAGGTCAAGTCAAAAGATTCAGTGTCTGGTGAGAGCTTGCAGTCTCTACTTTCTTTATTCTTACATAGAAGTCTCTTCTTGTTTTAAAAATATTTATTATTTTGATTATATGTGTGCATGCATCCAAATTACGGATTTTATTGTTGTAATAAACACCACAGTAAAGAGTGCCTTGGGGAGTAAAGGGTTCGTTTTAGCTTACAGTTGTTATCTATCATGAATGGATGTTAGGGTAGGGACCCAAGGCAGGAACCATGGGTTACTCCTATTGCTAACTGTCTGTCTTGTTCTTAATGGTTTGCTCAGACCAGCTTTTATACATCCCTGGGTCACCCACTCAGGAGTGTATGACCTCCAGTGGTCTGGGCCTTCCTACATCAATCAGGAATCAAGAAAATGGCCACAAGTTGCCAACAGACCCACCATGTGGAGGCATCTTCTTAATTAACATTTTATTTCCCCAGATATGTCTGGTTTTGTGTCAAGCTGATAAAAATCCAGCATTATGATATGTATCTGTGCATGGGTATATGAACCTAAGTATATGCACCTATGGAGTTCAGAAGAAGATTCAGATTCCTTGGAGCTGAAGTTGTGGGCAGTTTTGAGCTGCCAGGACTAGGTGTTGGGAATTGAATTCAGGTCCTCCATAAAAACAGTATATGCACTTTCAACTTCCCAGCCATCTCTTCAGTCTTGTGCCCTCCTTGTTAGGGTTCCAATTCTCTAAGAAGAATGTGCTTTCATTACTTAATCGCCTCAGGAATTCCATGTCTCTTAGTCTTATCACATTGATGATAAGAATTGTGAGGAATAAGAAATACTAACATTCTTACCACAGCAGTCATCTGCTCAAGTCTAACATTTTATTATTTTATCCTATTCTTGTTTGTTTGCTTTTAACAAAGAGGAAATAAGTCATCAAGGATGTCCTGAAACAAAACACCGAATGATGAATTAGAACTCAGATCACTAGAGGAAAAACTCACCCTTGGGGAAAACCCTTCTGAGGATGCTAGGATGATGGCAGCACAGGGAGCACTCAACTCTGACCAGACCTGCATAGTGGCACTGGCACATGGGTTCTGTGGTCTACCAATGCATGGGCTTTTGTTGGACTTACACTGTGGTTAATTTTGGTCAATTTCAAATCTTAGTCCCATAGTAGTAACTCATTACCCTCTTCCGAGCCTGGTGGCAGGAAGCTATGGAAACTATGCATATGCTCCTAGTGATGTTTGGTTGTAGTTTATGGGAAACAGTGTGCAGAAGAAGCCTGTCTTCCAAATATGGAGAGCTTGTGTTATAGTCACTGCTTGTGGCTTCTTCTCAGACAACAAGGTGCACAGCCACGGTTATGATAGTTTCCCGTATTGTTGAAAGCTCCACATTCTCTGGCTGAGTGGCTTTTATTTACTTTTTTCTTCTTCGCTTTAATAGCTAGACATTAAAAAACAGAGTATTCAGAAACATAAACCAAGAAAATGAGGATGTGAGTCTGTATGTGCAACCAAGAGAAAGATTTAGAAACGACCTATAAAGACTTTCAATTTGTGCTCCAGGCTGATCCTTATTGTAGCATTAAACTATAACATAAACAAAACAAGATCATATAACGACAACTTCCCATGAGAGAGTATGGGGAAGAATTTAGTATCTATATACTTGTCATTATTAGGTCCAAATGTACAGGAGGTTTTTTTGGTGGTGGTTGTTGTTTTAGATAGCTTTACTTTTTAGCCCAGGCTGACCCCCAATTCACTATGTAACCCAGGTTTGCCTCAAAGTCATGGCATCACCCTGCTTCCACCTCAAAAGTCTCGAGTGATATGAGTGATGTTTAAATGTTTTAAGCAATTCACAAGGTTTTAAATGAAATAAATAAGTATGTCACCTGAGGCTGGTCTTTGCTACTTGTGGGTTTTTCTTTTACCCACCCTTTATCCCTCCATGTTTCACCTTGTATCTCTAGACTGTAGAGAAAGAAGAATAGAGGGGGAGAGAAAGAGATAGAGATCCCTGAATCAAATTTCATTCCTTTTGTTTAGGCTTTGAGCATAACTACTAACAAACTGAAATTAACAATCCTTACCCACCAAACCACACCTCTCAAAATGACCACCGACTACCAACCCTACCTCTCATGGCCCTAGCATTTATATACCCTCTGAAAATTCCCCAGAATTCCAAAGGTCAAACAATTGCAGAAACTATCTGCAGGTGGCAAAACTATGTTTCTGCTAGAGTATGAGACAAATTGTAGTCAGCTGCTGCGGACAGTCCAAAGCCGTTCTTATCCCCACACCTGGGACTAAAACAAAAACACTTTCTCATATTTGTGTGTGTGTGTGTGTGTGTGTGTGTGTGTGTGTGTGTGTGTGTGTTTTTAAGAAACTGAAATCCCAAAATTGTCATTACAGTTACCAGTGGTGGGTCTAGGCTAAGGCTGGTGTTTGCTACTCGTGGGTTTTTCTTTTACCCACCCTTTACCTCCCCCCCCCATGTTTCACCCTATATCACTAGATAGAGAAAGATTTTTTTAAGATTCTTGTAATCTTAATCAAGAATAAATAAAAGCCCAAACTTGTTGCAAAATCACAGGACACTTTACTCAAAAGTAAAGCAACGGTGGAGGTTAAAAAGGAATCCATATTCATGGGCTCTTAGGGGCTTTAATTATTGTTTGGGGTTTTCAGTTTATGGGATTCAAGGAAAAGAGGAATTTGGTTACTAGGGATGTCATGTTGACAGGCTTGGATTACATTGGTCTTTGCTCACTGCACATGTTCCCCTTTAAACTTTAAAATCTCTTATTTTAATTATATTAATAAACAATTAGGTATAGGCAAAAGGATAAAAATATACTATCATCTCTAAATATTTACTTAGAGACAGTTATCTAATTGCCTATGCATCCAAAGCCATTTCAGGTTGTATTGGTTTTCTTACCCTTGGACCAGGATGTATTGGGAGTATGTTGTCTAAGATTGATGGTTAGTAAGGTGAGGAAAAACGTTGTTAAGGGTGAGGTGTGCTTGAAGTTCCACATAGATTGGAGTACCAGATTGCAAACAGGTTTCTAGATGCGTTATTCAGAGACAACTGTATGTGCATCATGCATGTATGTAAGGTTCTCAGGATGGCAAATGTATTATTAGAAAGATAGTGTGTGCACAGGCCAAATCAAGTAAAGTCCTGTGTTAGTAAAGTGTTCCTAATGCTTGCTTCCTTCAGTAGAAGGTGTGTTCCATCCCAAGGAGAATATGTTGTCTTAGTCATTGTTTTATTGCTGTGAAGAGGCACCATGTAATGGCAACTCTTATACAAGAAAGCATGCTGGGCAGCAGTGGCGCATGCCTTTAATCCCAGCACTCGGGAGGCAGAGGCAGGCAGATTCCTGAGTTCAAAGCCAGCCTGGTCTACAGAGTGAGTTCCAGGACAGCCAGGGCTACACAAAAAAATCCTGTCTCGAAAAAACAAACAAACAAACAAACAAACAAGCAAAACATTACACTGGGCTTTCAGAGATTTAGTCCATCCTTTTCATGGTGGGGAGTACAGAAGCATGCATAGATGGTCCTGGAGGAGCAGTTGAGAGTTCTCTATCCAGATCCACAGGATACTGGGCCTGACTTGCCTTTTCAAACATCAAAGCCTACCGCAACACTTATTTCAGTAAGGCCACACCCACTCCAATAAGGCCACACCTCCTAATTTCTTGCAAATAGTGCCACTCCTTGATGACTAAGCATTCAATTATAAGCCTTTGTGCCTCCCATTCTTATTCAAACTACCACAAATACCAATAAATTATGTGTCAAAATGACTCGATAGATAAGTTTGACAGGAATTTTAAAATGTCTGTCTTAAATATCCACAGAGCAAATGGAACCTATGGAGAAAGCCAAGAGAATGATGGAAGAACAAAACATGAACATAAAAAATAAATTTCGAAAGAAGCCAGAAGTAACTGTGTAGCTGAGAAGTACAGCAACTGTCACAAATGTCTGGGAAAGGATCGAGAAGAAGTTCTGAGCATATGGAAGAAACAGTGAATTTGAAAATAATACAGCGGGAATTTTTGAGTATGAGAAACAGAAGGCAAAAGCAAAGAAAAGTAGTTACCAAGAAAAATATCAAGGATGCCATGTGGTAGTAACTCATGTGCCACTGTGATCAAAGCACACCACACATATTACTTGAGGTGGCAAAGGTTAATCTTGATTCTCACCATTTCAGAAGTCTTTCAGACCATCATAGTAAGGAAAACATGGCTGGGCATCATTGTAATTGGTGGTGAGAATGTAAGATGGTAGGTGTTTAAGTGATAGTAGACCAGGAAGCAGAGAATGGAGGTTGGAACCAGAGGTCAGCACAATATTAAAAGGCCCTCCCCTATTGACATGCTTCAACCAGTCAGGCTCCAACTTTCCAGGGTTCACAGGCTTCAAATGAGAATCATGAGTTGGGTATCAAAGAGTAAAAACATGAGTTTGTGAGGGTATGTTTCTAATTGTAAAAATTCTAGAAGTAGGAGACAGACAGAGAGAGAGAGAGAGAGAGAGAGAGAGAGAGAGAGAGAACACAGAAAGACATTTAAGGAAATAATTGCTTAAAACTTCCAAAATGTGATGAAACATATAAACATTAACACCCAAGAAGTGTAACAAACTTCAAGGAAGACGACCATGAAAAGATTCATGCAGAAAGTATTATAACCAACTTTTCTAGAAAGATAAAAAAAAAATACCTGAAAGCAGTGGGAGACAAGTGACTTGTCATATATGAACATTCCTTAATAAGTTTGATAGCAAAAGGCAATATGCTGATATAGTCAATGCACTAATGTCTAAAACAGGAATAGGAGCAGCAATGACAGCGTGAGGCTGAGTTAGTTGCTCAGTGGTACAACACAGGCACCAGTGTACCAGGTTCTAGGTTCCATCCTAAAGGCTAGAAAGACCAAACAAAACAAAGCAAAACAAAACAAAAGTGACAGGGACAAAAATCATCTACCAAGAATACCTTATCTCAAATGTTCTTAAATTTCTCAGATGATCCAAGCCTGGGGTGTCTGGTACTACTGTCATTATTAGAAAATTCTTAGGGAAGTTGTTCTGGGTAAAATGTCCAAAGACAATGGACAATAACAAGAAGCTGTGTAAAGTTACAATGACATAAATATATGAGTGGTTAAAAAGGCCAACACTATTAACTAATATTTTATCTCCATGTTTGACTTCCATACGATTCGTGAGAGTAAAAATATCATCCTGATATGTAGCATTATTTTAACTAACTTCTTTTTTTTTTAAGATTTATTTTATTTATTATATGTAAGTACACTGTAGCTGTCTTCAGACACTCCAGAAGAGGGAGCCAGATCTTGTTACGGATGGTTGTGAGCCACCATGTGGTTGCTGGGATTTGAACTTATCACCTTCGGAAGAGCAGTCGGGTGCTCTTACCCGCTGAGCCATCTCACCAGCTTAACTGACTTCTACATTACATCTTGTTGTTGTGTATCATTTAGAAGGACCTAGTGCATTGAGAGTGATATTAGTTTATGCTATGTGAATACATTATATCAAAACACATGTCATAATCTCAATAGATGAGATAGATGGAGGAAGACAAATAAGGGAGACGTGTTTTTATATCTTAAATGAATTTTCTTTCAAATTTAAATTTAAGTGTAACTGTAGGATGTTATGTGTAATCACCATTATAACCTCAAGAATTAGCTTTAGAATATACAGAAGATCAAGGGAATGGATTTGAATATTTCACTATAACAGTTGTGCTAACGACAAAAGAAGACAGGAGCATAGGAAAAGTGAATGAAAAAACAGTAGCAAAGGACAGAAATAAGTCCTTATTAGTAGCTCCATTACATTTTCTTAGGTCAGACATTGCAATCAAAAGACAGCAATCATCATACTGGATAGAAATATGTGGTTCAATATTTGAGAGTATTTTTTAGACCCAAGAACATATATGTGAAAGATTAGAACTGAAAGAACAGAGAAATATATTTCACCAAAATGCAATCAGAGTCAGCAAGTATGAACATACTAACATCAGACAAAACAGTTGTCACATATAAAGCTTTGGAGACAGAAGACATCACATATTAAGGAAAAGCTTAATTCAGGGAAAAGATATAACAGTTATAACTGTTTTATAGTTAACCACAGATCATTTAGATAGATGAAGCAAGAGCAGGCAGAATTAAAGTGAGAAATACTTTAACAGTGTGCTGAGAATCTTCAATTCTTTGTACTCATTGATTGATACAAATATTAGAAGATAAATAAAGATTATTTACCAACTATACCTATACCAACTATACCTGGCTTATATGCTATGGTCTACTTACACATTTTCTCAAGTATTTATGGACTATTTTACAGAACAAATCAAGTCTCTAGCCATGAATTAGCTCAGTAGATTTGAGCAGAAACTACCCTGAGCGACATTTTCTTCGGTCACAGAAGAAATGTTCGAGTGTGATCAATGACGTGATCGTGAGGCACTTCTAACAAACTAAGAAACAACCATTGGGTCAATGAAGAAACCGTGGGGGATTTAAAGGCTTGAGAAGAAATAAATGGAATAGAAAAATATCAATGGAACCAACACTTGGGTCTCTGAAATAATCATCATGACTGGGAATTGTTTTCTTAGACCAAAAAAAAACCAAAACCCACAAATAAAGCATGGGAGAATGAATTCACTAATATCAGAAAATAACATTTGGGACATTGCTACCAGTTATGGAGATATGCAGTGGATTATCAGAGATCATGGTAGACAATAACTCACCAAACTGTGAGTAAGGTAGATAAAGTGGACAATCTAAGAGACACAAAACCTACCGATAATCACAAAAGAGAAAGAAATTTGAACAGATGTATGACTGATGAGGTTAAAGCTATAATAAAACATACCCAAAAAAGGACATACATGGAAGAATTCTGGGACCTTGTGGATGTCCTGGCAAATTCACCCAATCATTCAAAGAGCGAATGACAATCATTGCCAAACATTTTCCAAAACTGGAAGAGAAAGAAATACATTTCACATCATTGTGTAAGGTTCATCCTGATATCCAAATCAGGAAAACTATATAAAAATATCTCATGATATTAATAAGACATTCTCAACTAAACTGAATTCAGTGCACATTAAAAAGCCTATGTATAATAAGTAAAATTTATCTTTGAATTGCAAAGAGAATCAGTATATAAAGCAGGATAATCACTATCTTATCAGAACAAAGTAGGGAAAGTATATGATCATCTGAAATTGTCCAGGAAAAGTACTTCACAGAATTCAACAGTGTGAGACTGGAGAGATGGTTCAGTGGTTAAGAGCACTGCCTGCTCTTCCAGAGGTCCTGAGTTCAAGTCTCATCAACCACATGGTGACTCATAACCATCCATACTGGGATATGATGCTCTCTTCTGGCATGCAGGTATACATGCAGATAGAGTACTCAAATACATGTAATACAATGAAAAATTCAACACCGTCATGGTTGATTATTGCCAACAGACCTAGACTTCTGGTAAGAAGAAGAAAGAGGAGGAGGAGGAGGAGAAGGAGGAGGAGGAAGAAGAGGAGGAAGAGGAGGAGGAGAAAGAGGAGGAGGAGGAGAAATATTAATTGAGAAAATATCTTTGTAAGATTGGCCTGTAGGCAAGGCTGTAAGGTATTGTCTTACTTGATTGATGTAGGTGGGCTCAACACACTGTGAATGGTGCCACCCTGGGCAGGTCATATGTATAAGAAAGCAGGCTGAGCAAGTCAGGAGGAACAGGCTATGAAGTAGCACTCTTTCACAACTTGTACTTCATTCAGTTCCTGTCTCCAGATTCCTGCCTCAACTTCCCTACGTGAAAAATGAAACAAAACCTTTCCTCCCCAAGTTGCCTTTGGTCAAGGTGTATTATCACAGCAATACAAACCTTAACTAAGACAAGCACCATTTCATGATTCATCCTAACTCTTCATGACTCAAACTAATACTTCAGTAGAAATTGAAAGCCCTATGTGGAAAACTTCAGAGACTGTCATCATCAATGGAAAAAACAAAGTTAGTTAGTTTGTTTATGTATTTATTTATTTATTTATTTATTTATTTATTTATTTATTTATTTTAACAAGGAGGGGATGCTTGCTTTTCCTGGATGGTTTAAAAGTACTGGAAAGTTTAGTTAGAAAAATTAGTCCCCCAAACCAACTAAAAGCCAATGGGGATTGAAAGAACATAATGATCTCTGTTCATAAGTGATTTGATGTTCCATGAGCAACACATGAAAGAGTTGCTCTGTTTTGCAAGGCTTCACCTGTGAAATGAGAACAATATAGCTCCAGGTGGTAAGTGAGGAAGCACCTGTGACCCGAAATTAATAAAAGAGTATTGTTTTTTAATCACTGTGATTAAGTATCTCTGTACTTTTGAATCATGGTGTTTATCGTGCAAGAATAACCATGGCATACCTTGACAAATTCTTCCTCCTCCTCCTCCTCCTCTTCCTCTTCTTCTTCTTCAACAACAAAGGTTTATTTATTTATTTTTTTACTTAATGTGTATAGGTGTTTTGTCTGCATGTATGTATTTGTACCAAATATGTGCAAAGCCTTTGGGCACTGGAAGAGGGCACCAGACCCTGTGGAACTGAAGGTAAAGATGACTGCGAGCTGCTATGTGGGTGTTGGGAATGGAATCTGGTCTTCAGCAAGAAGTCAGTGCTCTTAACCACCGAGTCTCTCCAGCCCTAATAAATGAAGTCTTAAGGGAAGAAGTTCTGCGTGATATGCTTTTTCTTGGTTGATTGTCTTCTGTCCACCATTTTGCACCACTTCACTGAAGTTGATGAGCTAAGGGATGTAAAGAGGGGGAGGTCTCTACAATAATGCAGAAGCACTACTAGGGGTTCACCTCTGGGTCTTTCTTGGGGACACATTTTTCCTTCTTCATTTCACTTGTGTGCCTTTGATTAACCCTAGCAGAAAAAAGGGTAACTTTCTTTCCACCTAGAAATTAGCGAAGGTATTAAGGTAAAGTCTTTATAAGTGACTTCATTATTTGAAAACCCAGTGGCCTGTAAGAATGAGCAGCCCTGTGTGGAGCCAAACACTTCCTGGGATGCCCTCTGTGTTTCGCCGCTCCACTTCCCAGAGCTGTTTCCCCCACTGACCTATATCTTACATTAGACATAGAAGCAGAGAACATAAGCACACATAGGGCTAGAAGAAAGCAGGGCTTGGGAGTCAGGTTCAGAATCCCGCACTGCTGTCAGCCAAACATCCTCTTTTCTCACCCAGCCGTTTAAATCAGAGGTCTCAGCATTTCTGAGCAACAGCCTCCATCTTAATACGTTTTACAGCAGGTTTATTGATATGTAGTTCACATACCGCAAATTCACCCTTGTAAAGTGTATAATTCAGAGTATTTTAGTTATATTCATAGAACAGCGAAACATTACTATTTAAATTTAGGGCACTTTCATCAGTCTAGAGTGAAACTCCTGAAACTGTTGGAGACTCCCAAGCCGTTCATTGTCCTCTCGCTGCTATATCAAATGAGGCAGCCAGTAATCTATGGATTTGTGTCATCTTGCCGTTTCATAGAGGTAGAATGGGAGAGTGCATTGTTTTTAGTACTTTTATGATCACCTCCTGTCTCTAAGCACACTGCTTTCAAGGCTTTTGTGCTGCACTGTGCATGAACATTCTATTTCCTTTTGTGCCAAATGTGATTCCAGCATGTAGAGATTCCAGCATATATTTTAAAAAATCTATTCCTCCATTGTTTCCAGGTTTTGGTTCTCAAGAATAATACTGCTGTAAATATTCACACTCACATTTTGTGTGTGTGTGTGTGTGTGTGTGTGTGTAGACCCATGTGTTTTTATTATTCTTTGGTTTATGACTCATAAATAGACATTGCTGATCACCCGTCTATCCCTAGCGTGATGGACGGCAATTTGTTTAGTATTTTGAGTAACTGCTAAACTGTTGTCCAAACTAGGTACATTTGCTACCATCCTATCTTTTGGAGAAAGAATATTTTGTGTATGCATGTGTATAATGTGTGTGCATGTTTGTGCATGTTTGTGTGTGTGTGTGTGTTTCTGTACATGTATTATGGCATCCATGTTGAACTTAGAATATGACCTAATGTGTCTGTCCTCATTCTTTGGGTTGTTTCAGAAAGGGTCTCTGTTGTTTGCCACCTCTTAGTCCAGGGTAGGTGGGCTGTACTCTCATAGGGGTTCTCTTGTCTCCACCTTTCAACTCACTGTAGGAGTGCTGGGATTGTAGGTGCAGGCTGTTCTCTGTCCTGATTTATGTGGGTTTATGATATAAACTCAGGTCCTCATACTTTAGTAGCAAGTGCTCTACAAACTTCTCCGGATTCTAGAATACACTTGCTATTGTCTTCTTAACCATAGTTTTCATGACAGGTGTGAACTAACACCTCTCTGTAATCATGATTGGATTTTCCTAAAGACTGATATTGCTAGCCCTCCTTCTATGTCCTTTCTGGGCATTTGTTTATGTTCTTTTGAACAGTGTCTCCTTAAACTCTTCACTCATTTTTAATAAGGTTCTTTGTCTTTATTCTGTGGGATGTATGCATTATTCATAGTCTGGATACAAACCCTCTATTTGTTATGTGCTTTCCAAGTGCTACCCCGACTCTTGGTTTGTCTTTTCATTTTCTTGATGGGATCCTTTGAAGCACGACAGCCCTTAATTTTGATGTACAATTTACCTACTTTTCCTTAGTAACTTGCGCCTTTAGTAGGCCCCTTGTCTTTTGATCCCTTTCTCCCTAGATGAAAGCTGTCAGCTCTGTGTGCTTTTCTCCACCAGCAGGCTTAGATGCAGTCTGTGGGCTTAACTGAAATGTATCATGAGGCCAGAACTTTGTTCTCTAATAGGATCACAGTGACGTGATGATTTCTGGGTCACACCAAAGAATATTCTTTAAGACAATATAAACCCCAAATCAGGATCAATTGTGTATTTTAAAGCTGTTAGAGTCAGACTCTAGGAATCTTTATAAACTTATACTTCTAGGTGGCTTGGAGGAGGGGAGTGGATTAGCACATTGAGTAAGAGCATTTGTTGCACAAGCATTATAACATGACTTCAGATCCCAACACGGAAGTAAGAAGCTGGTCATAGACCATGGTGCCATAACCCTTGTGCTGTGGCACACAGGAACAGGAAGCTCTCTGGGTGCCAACCTGGCTTTAGGTTCAGTGAGAGATAAAGTTTCAAAAGAATGTGAAGAAAAGTGATGGACACTCAATGCCCCAGCCCCCAGCCTCTGCAAGTGCACACAGGTATGTGAACCACAAAAATGTGTGTATGTATAACTCACTCACTCACTCACTCACTCACTCACTCACTCACTCATTCACTCACTCATATACAAAACATAAAAGTACAATCTAAATTGGGGCTGCAGAGATGGCTTAGGGCTTAAGCTGCTCTTCCAGAGGTCATGAGTTCAATTCCCAGTAACTACTTGGTGGTTCACAACCATCTGTAATGGGATTCAATGACCTCTTCTGGAGTATCAGTGACAGTGTGCTCATATACATAGAATAAGTAAATAAATAAATAAATAAATAACCTTTTTTTTTTTTAAAGTACAATTTCAAAACATTGCTTAACTGGGTATTCTAAGACTAAGGCTTAAGGGAATTGGATTCTATCTCATGTAGGTTTGTGTGGTTCTGAGCATATGCTTCCTCCCCCAGGGAGTCCAGATGCTGCTGCACATGGGGCTGGAAGGATGTAGCAGAGCTGTCAGGTGGGGTCTGCAGTATCCTAGTTCAGCTAGGAGTGTGTTGTGGGCAGGAGCAGTGGGGAATGCCTTCTCTGAAGATTTTAGTGTTATAGCTGTTTTTGAAAGCACTCAGTGAAACCTCTCTCTCAGATGATCTTCAGTGTTAAAGCTTGTGCACGTACACTTTATTTGGGGTGGACAAGGGCTAGATCTAAACCTGGGAGAGTGGGAAGGACTTCTCAGGGTAAATGTAAATCACTGGCTGGAGTATAAAGCATTGGGAATGCCTTATGTGCAATGAGAAGCAGTCCAGAAACCCCAGGTATTGGGTGTGTGTGTGGGTTCTTAGTGGGGAAAGAAGAAGTTGAACTTGTGTTGTAGGTTTGCCGAGGATGACATGACCTTTCTCAGGTGGAGGGTTTGGAGGTCTGCAGAGAAGAGAAAGCCCTTCTGGAAAACAGCACCCTTTATTTTGCACTGAGTTTAGGGTAGCTATCCAGCCATGATAGACTACAACCTTAAATAGCAGGGTTTCTCTAAAGAGAGACATTTTTCTAATGGCAAGATTCTGGGTCCAGATGCAAGAGGAGGCCCATGCTAAAGTTCTAGAAGGCAAGCTACCACCCCAAAGCAGAGAGAGAGAGAGACAAGACATTGGGATGGTAGCTTGCCTTCTGGAACTTTAGCATGGGCCTCCTCTTGCATCTGGACCCAGAATCTTGCCATTCTCAGCAGGTAAGAGCACCCAACTGCTCTTCCGAAGGTGATAAGTTCAAATCCCAGCAACCATATGGTGGCTCACAACCATCCGTAACGAGATCTGGCACCCACTTCTGGAGTTTCTGAAGACAGCTACAGTGTACTTACATATAATAATAAATAAAATAAATCTTTAAAAAAAAAAAGAAAAGTGTCATTAGGGCACTAATCACAGTCTAGAGGGGCCCACCTACACAAAGCCTTCCTATTATATATAGAGGGGTTTTAGGATTTTAACATGTACATCCAGGTTGGGGATGACTTCTTGTATTATTTTTTTCTTTCTAGTTACTTTGTTCTTTATCCAATTTCTTAATCTAGGGATTCAGAAAACAGAGATGATCATATGATCTTTGAAAACTATAATTTTCTCCATAGCCAACTTTTTTTGATCTTTCTTATAATTTTGATACATATTGTTTTCACTTATTCATATCCAAATATTGTTTTTAAATCCCTGTGACTTAGCTTTATAAGCGTCAGTTATTTCAACATATTTTATTTAATTCCAATTGTTTATAGACTTTCTAGGTAAAATTTTATTTATAATCTAATTCCATCTTTCTGTGAGGAAAATTCTCCATGATTTGAAGCCTTTGTGATTTTAAAGTTTTATTCTCCACCATCAAGCCTATCTTGATAGATGTTTTACATGTGTTTGAAAGCAGTATGTACTTTACTATTGTTGGGCAAAGTGTACTAAAAAATTGACATCAGTTTAGGTTACTTAATAGGAATAAGTATCTCAGAGCCTTACAGCCTTTGGTCTTCTTGTTCTATGCATTGTTGAAATAGGAACACTGGTAATTACTTAAAGATTCTAAATTTTTTGCATGTAGACATGTTGTGGGGGCATGGCATCTCTCTGATGCCTATTTGTGAGGGCTGAGTGTGTGTGGACATGAAGTGTGTGTGCATGCGTGTGTGTGTGTGTGTATAAACATGTAACCTGCTGAGCAATCTCACCAGCTTTTGAAGCCAATCTTATTTTATTTTTCCTTCACTTACTTTTTACGGTTTTAGAATTTCATGCATGTATACGATTAAGTAATACCACGTATTCTTCCCATTTAAATCTTTTATTTGCTACCAATATCTCTTCTCTCATAACTTTGTGCCTAACTCCGATAACCCACTAAGTCCAATTAGTGCTGCATCAATATGGGGGCTATCCCCTGGAACATCGGGAACCTATCAGTGGTTACCCTCAAAGCATATTCTCTACCCTCTCAGCACTTATCAACTGCCAATAGTGCCTCAGTAATAGGTGGGGCCTGGAGATAGTCTCCTCATCTACATGGAGGCTTTGGGTGGCTTGACCTTGAATGGGTCTTGTGTGGATACACTGGTTGCTGTGAGTTCATAAGTGCAATAGACATGCCATGTAGAGAAGACAACATTTCTCAAGACTCCTCCCCATCCTTCAGCATTTTTTATACTTTAATGGATATTTTCTTTATTTACATTTCAAATGTTATCCCCTTTCCTTGTTTCCCCTCCAAAAGCCCTCTCCCCCCTATTCTCTCTTCCTCCCCCTTCTCAACAACTCACCCACTCTGGCTTCCTGGTCCTGGCATTCTCCTACACTGGGGCATATAGCCTTCTCAGGACCAAGGTTCTCTTCTCCCATTGATGTCTGACTAGGCCATCCTCTGCTATATATGCAGCTGGAGCCATGAGTTCCACAGCTTTTACATTCTTTCTGCCACTTCTTCTACATTGTTCCCTGAACTTTGGTAGTAAGTAGGATGGCAGGCTGACAGAGATGTTTAGGGCTACACACTCAATTGCTTCTTTTCAACATTTTAACCCACTATGAATCTCTGCATTGACTGTTTTCCACTGATAAATGAAGCTTCTTTGAACAAGGTTATGAGCAGGCCAACTCTCTGGGTTTATACTTGAATATACATGTATACACGAATATACGTGAAGAAGACAATTTGACAACACTGTCATTTAGCAAAATAGCAATAGCAGGGTATATGGCCTCCACATCTATGAAGTTTTGACCAAGGTTAGGGGATCAAGAATACTCGGGAGGCAGAGGCAGGCGGGTTTCTGAGTTCGAGGCCAGCCTGGTCTACAAAGTGAGTTCCAGGACAGCCAGGGCTATACAGAGAAACCTTGTTTCGAAAAACCAAAAACAAACAAACAAACAAACAAATAAACAAACAGAATGTAGTTTCATATTATGGAGCATGCCACAAGTCTAACCTGAAAGTTACTAGTGACTCTATAACTGTGATGTCAGTCTTGCAGCAGTGGGCACATCTTGCATGGCTGGTTGATACTACAGCATGCAGTGTCCAATGCTGGAGAAGACGATTCAATTTCTCCCAGCAGCTTTCATCGTATCTTTCACTGTTATGAAACCTAGCTAACAGGAGGAAGAGGAAGCTACTTTTAATTTGTTAAAGTTTAACATTTATTTATTTATTTATTTATTTATTTATTTATTTATTTATTTTAACTGTTTTCCTGCATGCATGCATGTGTGTGTGTGTGTGTGTGTGTGTGTGTGTGTGTGTGTGTGCGTGTGTGTATACTGCATTCATACTTCATGCCCATATATGTAATAAAAGAGCATTGTATCCCTTGGAATGAAGTTCCAACTAGATAGTTGTGAATAATCATGTGGGGTTCTGGGAATTGAACCTGGATCTTCTGCAAGGACAGCAAATCCTATTAACCACTGAACCATCTCTTCATCTTCATCCACAGAAGCTATTTTTCAATTACTGCTTTTTCTATTATTCTTTTCTGTTTGACAAGCCATTGAAGCGTATCTTGAAGCAATATTGTTTAGAACAAACATACTTAGGATTGTTATGACTTCCTGATGAGTTATTATGTATCATTATGGCATATCGAGGGGAAAGCCCTTTGTTTATTTTCATGTATCTCTATTTATTTTTCTGGAGTCTGTTGTGGATAGAGTTCCTCTGGTTGCACTAAGTTTCTTATAATAACTACTTTTTAAAGTCACAGCCTTGTTGTGATCTCATCCTCATATGCAGCATCCCCCTTTAGACTGTGTAATTAGAAGGTTTACAGCTTCTTCAGAGCTCTGGGAAAATGTCATCACCATATGCGAGAACATGCTCATTGCTATAGAAGTGGGTTCTTCCACGTTTTACCCATCAATCATACTCCCAAATCCTGTTGGCACTAGACAAACATGGTTCTACTCTCTGCTTCTGTAGATTTATCTAATATGGCGATCTAATAGAAAGAGAATGACAAGACTCTGATTTAATATGATGTTTCCACTGTTTGTTCATGATCCAGCATATTCTTAGTACCTATTTACTGTTTATGCACGAATAATAATCCATTTCTCAGCTTTATTATAGAAAATTTTATTCATTTGTTCATCATTTGATAACCATATGTATTATGTTCACTATCATAAATATATAAACTTTCAATGTTTATATATAAAATCTTACATGGACATACATTTTAATTTCTCTTGGGCATTTACCTAACATATAGCTATTATCTATATAACAGGGTATAGTTGCTGGGTTTTGTGGTAACTCGAGGTTTAGTATTTTGAAATGGTGGTGAACTGCTGAAGTGGCTACACCACTTACTCTCCTGCCATTAATGCATGCATTGTATAGACCTCTTGATGTCACAAGATAATTATTATGACTTTCTCGATTTAGTCTTCACTGTGTGTCATGCCAGCAAGACTGATGATGAGGGAGGCTTTCTGTCTATTGGTTGCTGTCTATTGGTTTATCTTCTATTAATATTCAGAGCATCCACCTAGTTAGAGTTGGGTTTTGTCTTTTCAGTAACAATGTTTAAGCAATCTTTGTAAATTCTTGATCACAACACCTTATTGTATACAGTGATCAATTCTATTCTTTCTTTGAGATGTCTTCTCTCTTTTGCTGTCTTGATAAGTTTTCTGTGAAATCCAAATTAATGTTACCATTTTTTCTTTCATAACTTATGCTTTTGCCATTAAATCTTGAAGTCATTTTAGCGTAAGGCCATGAAGATTTTCACCTATAATTTTCTCTAAAGGACGGTGGAGTTTTAGAAGTCACATGTATGTCTCTCTCTATTTTGTCCATTTCGCATCTGTTGTGAGTAGTAGTCCAGTATCCTTTTCACTCATGGCTGATCAGTCACTGGTCCCCATACCATTTTTGAAGCCTTTCATTTCATCATTGAATTGTCTTCATGTCCAGGCTGAATGTAAGAGCAGAGACACATGGTTTCATTTCTGATTTCTCAACTCAATTCCACTGATTTATATGTCCAGCTTCACCAGCACCGGGTTGGGATTGCTATTGCTCTGTGGGGAGCTGTGATACCGAAGAGTGTGGATATTCCCTCTCTGCTTTCGAAGGGTGTTTCTTGGCTTTCCTGTCCCTTGCAATTTCATCTGCCTTTTAGTACCAGCTTGTCCGTCCCCATGGAGAAGTGGGCCAAGATACTGACAGGGCTTTTACTGAATTGCATTTAGCATCTAAGGTAGCATAAAATCCTTCTGTCTGTGAACATGAGCTATTACTTGGTTTAATTGAGATTTTTTTTATCTATTTTATTTTATTTTATCTATTTGTTCATTGGGATTTCAGACACATTTTATAATGTCAGTATGTTAACTCATAATTTATATTTTATTCTAAGTATATTATTCTTTTTGTTGCTATTTTAACTGACATTGTTTTCTTAAGTTTTGAATTATTTATTGCAAGTATAAAGAAACACAATTAGTTTTTATGTATTGATTTTCTGTTCTGTTTTCCTTCTTATTTCTTGGTTAGGTCTAACAGTTTTTTAGTGAATTCTTCATGACTTTTTATTGCTCTGGCTAGATCCGTTAGTACAGTATTAAACAGAAGAATTTTGAGTAGGAATTATTGTTATGTTTGTGATTCTACTGGGGGAAGTCTCTAGTCTTTCCTAATTAAATATGATGTTAGCTTAAATGTTTTTCTCAATGTTTTTTAATAAGACTGTAGAAATTCACTTCTATTTCTAGTTTGTTGAAAAAGATTTTTTTAAAAAAAATCATGAAATCAGGTTAGCTTTTTCAAATAGGTTTTTGAGATGATCACATGATCTTGTTAAATACATTTTCATCACTATAAAAATTATCTGAGGTAATTAATTTGTAATAAAATATTTTGTCTCATTGTTTTGAGGTTCCATTCTGTTGTGAATCAGGCTCTTTGTGTGGGCCTGTGGCAGGGCTACACTGTGTATCAGAGACACAGGGCAGAGAAAAATTCTTGATGCTGTGAGTGGAGAACAAAGAGAGAAAAGGGAGGCAGCTGCAAACGACTCCCCTTTGAGGTCATGACCATGATGACCTCAGGCCCTTGTCCTAGACTCCAACCTCTGAAACCTTCCATCAGTGTCAAACAGTGTCACTGAGGGAACAAACCTTTACAGACACACTTTAGGGGGTATTCAGCATTTAGGTGGTGGCACATTCCTTTAATCCCAGCACTCAGGAGGCAAATGCAAGTGGATCTCTGAGTTCAAGGCCAGCGTGGTCTATAGAACAAGTACCCGAATAGCCAAAGCTACATAGAAAAACCCTGCCTCAACAACAACAATAAGAGACATAGTCTTCTTGTCATATCTTTTATTTTATGTCAAAATAATGTCTCCTTAAAAAAAACCTAGGAAATATTTTCTCTTCTCAATTTTAGAGGCCCATGAAAAACTGGTATTATTTGAATGTTTGGTGGAATGTGCCACCAAATTATCTGGAACTTTTAATTTTTAGGGGGATGGCATGGCTTTGTAACTATCAGTTTAATATATTTGATAAATATTCAGATGGCTTATTTTTTAATCAGTTTTATACTGTGTTCCTTTTAAGAAACTTGCTATATACAAGTTATATAGTTGTTAGCATGATATTGCTCATAATATTCCCTTCTAATAACTTTTATCTCTAAAGAGTCAGGATTAGTGTTTACCTCTCATTTCTGATGATTTCTTGGGTGGAGAGGTGGGCAATAGGGTTGGGGTAAGGGTGGAGAGGAGTGGGAGATAGAAGGGGGATGAAGGTGGAGTGGGGGTGAGATTGAGGGTAGAGGAAGGGTGGGGCGGGGTGGGGCATGAGGGGATGTGGTTTACATGAGAAACAGAAATGAAGTTGTTTAAAAGGAAAAAAACCTCATCCTTTCTCTTGAAGGATACTTCTGGCTCAGCATGTAAAGCTTACCCCAGAATAAAGTGTAGGAGGATTGGGGACTTTGGGATACAGTTAATTTCTGGTAAAGAATGTGAAGTGACATTCAGAGATGTTAGAAAGTTGAGTGAAGACTCGAGTTTCCAAGTGATAGTAGGGAAGGTTAGGAGAAGAAGAAGAGTGAAAAATTGGGTCAGATCAGCAGAGTTGTAGAAAATGTTATCTAAAGTCGGGGAGAAGAATAGCATAAGAGGCTTTGATTTATGGCTTTAATGGATGCCTGAGTGAATGGATGGTACCCTGGGAGGTTTGCTGAAAACTGGCTCCAGTTTATAGTAAAGTGCTGTCCAGGGAAGATGCTACTCTGTTTCTTCGTCTTTTGTGGATGCCTTACAGAATTGTCTTGATATGGCTGTGGTTGTAAGAGTTATCTCCACCTTTTGGGTTCTCTCACCTCGTTCTACAGCTCACAGGTGTACATGTCTTTAGTTTCCTTTAGCCAAGGATCCTCAGAGTCCCCCTTTGCTTAGAACATGGAGTAGCTCATGAGAGTTTCTTCCTTGGGACTATAAAAGCAATATTGGTCTCTGAAAGACTGCTATGCATTCATAGAGACTCTGGTACACATTGATGCTTTCAGTATAAATAGGACTTCTTTAGCATTAGGTCTTCCCTGTGGATGGAGACAGAGAATTGCAAGATCTTGAGACACAGTATTAACTGAAATTACTAGAAGCTCATAATAGTAACGAAATTATTATTATATATCACCATATCATGTACCACTTCTTACTTTCTTTTTTATTACAAAAAGATTGCTTGCTAAGGTTGGGAACATTAAAAAAAACTCACATTAATAATTAAACTAAAATGGGGGTAATTGCCCTTACATGAGCAATTGTTAGTTTATTAAATTGCTTACTCTCTGAGTATTGTTCAGTGCTCAAACACTAAGTACCAGGCATTAAGACTGCCAATATGATAGCTCCTACTTATTTAGCACCTTCTGCACAGTGATCTCAAGTACGTAAATCAAATCTTGAATTAAACATTGGCCTTGAGATTGATCGCCAAAGAAATTTATGACTTGATTGTTACATCCTGAAAATATCACCCTTACCATGATGTCACCTCTGCATCATTAAAATCTTATGAGTTTTTTGTTTATTTTTGACATTTATTTATTTATGATATTTTTTGACTTTTTTTTATAAGTTGGTAATAATTCCTAAAATGGCCACTTTCATAAAACTGTGACTCTTAAGGATACATGGTATTTATTTTTAAGACAAAGGAATTCAGACTATAAACATTAGAAGAATTTCTGCAACAAGGTGAAGAAATTGAAAAGTTCTTTGTATTCTCTCTCTCTCTCTCTCTCTCTTTGTTTGTTTGTGTGTGTGTGTGTGTGTGTGTGTATGAGAGAGAGAGAGAGAGAGAGGGAGAGAGAGAGAGAGAGAGAGAGAGAGAGGTGTTTGGTGTTGAATGTAGGGTCACATACATAGAAGGGAGCTATCAACCTCAGAACTACATTCCCCTAATTTCTTTATGTTCTAAAGTGGGGCTTCCTCTCAGCAGGTCAAGAGTGTATTGAGGGAGACTCTAAGCTTCCACCTAAGCTCCTGGTTAGGAACAGGTCGTTTGTTTACTGATATTTGGAAGTTTCAGAAGCTAGAGCTGCAAATTGCTGATGCTGAGAAGAAGGTTCCTACATGGCAGCAGCCATCTTTGCGGTCTGTATCCTTTGCACCAGTTTCTTTCTGGCATTTCATTGTTAACTTTCTCAGAAGAGACCTGCCTTAAAGCGGCCCTTTCCTTTCTGCTTTGCAGATGGAAGATGCACTGTAATGAATCTTTGGCTTACACCTTGTCAGGGGGTTTACCAGGATCCAGATGTAAAACTATTTGGGTTCCAGGTTGACCCTCAACCATCCAAATTTGGATCACCGTTTGCTGTTCTTGTTTTCTTCCTTGTTTGTCAGAGAACTAAAAAGATATCTATTTATTAAAGTAGTTATTATAATAGCACTTGAATGTTGGTTATTTCTGCTGATTGCCACAGAAAGCTAGGAGGGACTTGTGGCTGTTCTTAAACCGAGGTTCATGCACAGCTCTTAAGAAACATTCAGATAAACCACAAGGGACAAGGCTGGGCACTTGGCACAATCTTTCAATTCTAAATATGTTTGCTGTCAGGTCATTGGTTTATCAAGTGATTTGTTTTTATCAGATGCTATAGTTTAAACAATATTTTAGTGTCATGGTGCCATATGATAAAACTTTATTGTGTGCTATGAATTTCACAAAATTTTATTATGCTCTATCTAGAATAGTTACTTCTTACCTATCATTGGATAATTTTAGAAATTTGTCTCACTTTATTTTTTTTTTTCATTACCAGATAAAATGCAGTTCCCAAATGAGCACCAATGAACACATTTCAGGAAATGTTATATTTATTAAAAATATTATAAAAATTTCAGTCTTAATTGTCTCATGATTGGGCTCAGAAGTCAATTCAGGCAACACAAAAAGAAGCCTGTGGTTTCTCGTCAGTACCCATGTCTACAGCCTAGGGTGGGAGTCTGGTAATTTTTTTTCTCTCTTGTTATTTTAGCCTCCAAACATATAGCTGTTTGGAAACAACTACGATTTTGATGGGTCCTCCAACCTCAGAGCCAGTGTGTCTCATCCTCCCTGTGTGTTGTACAACTTGCTCATTTCTGATTACTCGATATTCCAAGTTTTCAATCTATAAAACCTCCTGTGGGTACAATGGTTTTAACTCCCCTTGCATATCTTTCCCCCCAAACCACTTGATGAATTTGTAAATCCATTTCCTTCCCTGATATTCTTATTAAATACCTTTTACTGACCACGGACTTTGATTCAGGGAGTATGATAATGTTGAGGAGGAGAGTAGAGACACAGTTCTGGTCACCAAATGCAGTAGCTTGTGTCTGTTGGGGGGGAGACAGATCAATAGCAGGGCAGACTGAGGCCTTCCCACTGCTGCTTGCTTGGTGCTTCTGAGTCTGTGCTGTCAGAGGGCGAGAGCACAAACATCGGAGTAGAACATCAGTAGCCACATCAGAGTAGAACTCCACAGTAATGTGGCTCAGTATGGTAGGCACAGAGATGCTATACCTGTCATATTTGAAACCCAGAAAAATCAGCTGGAGAGATTTTTTAAGGCACTCTCCTCACATCTACTGAGGCTGATTGGTTGGGCTCCTGTCACAAGAGTTCTCTATGTCCTCGAGCTGACTCTCCACTGATCTCCATAGTACCTTTCCAGTTTACCCAAGGACAGAGGGACCATCTATCTATTGCTTTAGTCCCAGACCCACTGTGCTTTTCAGACCTTATCTCACACTGCTTGAACCTTGTATTGCTGTGAACAGTGGTCAACTGCAGCCCCCTCATCACTTCCTTCCTCTCTGCTCCGGTCTGTCTGGTTGACACTTTTCATTCTTTCACACTCCCCTCCCCTCTTCTGTCCCACGGATGGCCTCCCTCCTGAGCCCGCCTTTCACTCACCAGCTCTTCCAGTTAGAGGATTTGAAGCATGGCACTTGACTCTCTCCTGTGGCTTTGTCTGTGGATTAGGGATGATGGCACTGTCTTGAGGAGCCACTGTCAGCATGGATAAATGGAGAGAAAGTGCTTTTCAGACCTTTAGCCACTTGCTTCACCCTACTTCATGTGACATTTACCACATGCCACTTTTAGCAAGCCTGCTTGCATAAATCCTATTTATGCAAGAATCTAGGCTCTAACCTTATGAAGGTGCACATCTAATTAATATTCTTCACTAACTTAAAAGCAGTGAGGAAAGTGAGATAAATGAGTGAATGTTTAGTGAGTTTTCTAATGAGAAATTATATTCTCTCTCTCTCTCTCTCTCTCTCTCTCTCTCTCTCTCTCTCTCTCTCTGTGTGTGTGTGTGTGTGTGTATGTGTGTATGTGTGTGCACGCACTCATGCACACATGTGTCCTCAGATCATCTTGCCTTACCCTTTCTAAGGCAGAGGTTCAGGTGGATCATACCACTCTTCCAGATCTTGTTCTGATGGCTACAACTGGGATTCTCTTGCCTCTGACTTAGCTAAACATCTGCAGTCATGATTGGGGCTGCAGGCTCAGCTGACTTGGGGTGAGGGATTTGTAAGTCTGTCTCATAGACACGGGGGGGGGTGCAGGTTTTTAATTTATTTTTTGTATGTTTTTATTGATTTTTTATTATTTTTGTATGTTTTTTTTCCTACACTATCCTTATTTGGGTGCAAGAGACTAGGCAAAGAAGACTGCTGAAGCCAAGAGGCTTTCTATGGCTCCATTTCATTTATAGAGTTCTGTTCATCAGTTAATAATTAACAGCCATGCTATTTCTATATCATAGTGTTTAGATTAGGAGAATGTACACGTAAAAAGTCTGCTTAGAATGCATGATATTTTCTTCCCTGTGTGTTTTCTTTAAGAATGTAGTAAACAGGGATGGGGAGAGGGCTCAGTGGTTAAGATCATTGGCTATTCTTCAAAAGGTCCCAACTTTACTTCCCAGCATTCACATGGTGGCTCATAACTATCTATGTCTGTAGTTCCATGAGATCCAATGTCTTTTTCTGTTGTGCAGACATACACACAGACAAAACACTCATGAACATAAAATATATAAATAAATAAACTTTAGAAAATTTAGTAAGCAGAGGCTGGGGAAGTGGCTCAGTGGTTAAAGTTTAGAGTTTGGATTCTTGAAGATACCTTTTGGGTGTTCCAGCCTGTCTGTAATGGCAGCCTTCATAGACAGGGGTCCTCAGAGCAATCTGGATAACAAGAGTAGCCATATATGTGCACTTCAGGCTTGACTGAGAGACACAGCCTCTGGTGGAAGCATCATCCAAGATTCTTCTCAGCACCAACCCCTGCCTCTACATGTCCTTTTTCATATGCATACTCGTACACATGGAAAAGAGGCATATACATTCAACACACACATACACACACACACACACACACACACACACACACACACATGCTCGTGTGCACACATGCCAAGATAACATGCCCATATTCATCTGCCATTGGAACTGCTCAAAGGAGGAGACTTGGACCAATGCTCTTGAAAGTCTCCTTTAGCGCTCTGACATCAGCAACCCCTGTTTGTTGCTTAGGAGTCCCTTATTACCTGGAATGGCTGGCTCTTAAAAGCCACATTTGTTCCCAAGCAGATTCACCTGAAAAATCTCTCCTTTGCTCAGGCCACAGCTACAGCCAACTTGCAGATGACTAGTATGAAGAATGATAAGCAAACATTATGATCATGTCTACACGTGGTCAGTGAATCAAACCAAATTAGGAGTTTAGTCATGATTGATTTCCTTGGCATCCTGCTATGTGATGACTGTTTTATAGGAGCAAATGAGTGCTTTTCTGAGTGGTGGCGCCGAGCACTCCTAGCCAAACTGGTGACTGTGTCTGCCACCTGGGGTTTTGATGGCAGGAAGCTGTGTCCTGGTATCTGGCCAACTGACTCAACCACAGTGTGGTCCCTGAACCACTGATATTCCCCAGAAGGCTGTACCAAATTTTTCCTCAAGGCCAACCTGTGAGTGTTTGAGAAAAACTCATTCTCTTCTCCCTGTTTTATTTCTTCCTAGATCTTTTCTTTTATTTGGTGTGGGGGAGGGGTAGGGGTGAGGCTGGGAGAGGATATGCATCTCTCACAGCCTCAGTTTACGAATATGAAGTATGTGTAACACATCTACTTCATAGGAGTCCCAGGAGATTGGAAGTTTTCCAACTGTTGGCGGGACTCTAGCGAATGCTACTTTCCCTTTCCCGTGGCACCCTCTCTTTGTCCGTGGCTGCCATACTCCTTGACATAACTGAGATCTGAAAGTTTAATTATGACAATTATTCACTGGGGCAAAAACATCTCCTAGCTAGATCCGTGTTCCCTCTCACTGTGCTGAACACACGTAACTGAACATCTGGGAACAGCATAAACCATGCCTCCTGTCTTTAGACTCACAGTGGCTAAGCAAAGCCCATCCTCTTCTCTGGTCATCTTCAGGTCACTGACACTCATGCATCCCATACCTCCTTCCCGTCTCAAGACACTAATGTGTACCCACGACCACTGGTCTCTGAGAGTGAGCATTGTCCTAGTTCTCTGAAAAGAGTGGCTATCTTCAGCAAATGACTCAGACAAGCTCCTATCACCACAGCCTGGCTTTGTCACTGGCTTGGGTTTGCCCTCCATCTCTCTATCAACTCTTTTATTTCGTAGATGAATTCTGATTTTCCTTTTATTTCCTTTTCTTCTTTTATTTTTAATTGTATAGGTTTTGAGATAGTATCTTATGTGTCAGGTTCTCCTGTGTGGTGGTTTGAGTAAAAATGGCCCCCATAGGTGCCCAGGGAATGAAGAGTGTGGTCTTATTGGAGTAGATGTGGCTTGGTTGGTGGAGGTGGAGGTGTGTAACTAGGGGTCAGCTTTGAGGTCTCAAAAGTCAAACCAGGTCCACTGTCTTGTTCTGTCCTGGCTGCCAGCCTGCTGATCCAGATGCAGAACTCTCAGATACCTCTCCAGCATCATGTCTGCCTGGGTGCTTTCTGTGCTTCCCACCACAATGATAATGGACTGAACTTCTGAACTGTAAGCCAGCCCCAATTAAATGCTTTCTTTTATAAGAGTTGCCATGGTCATGGTGTCTCTTCACCTGTAGAAACTATGACAGGTGGTAAGTAATTATACAGCCAGGAATGACCTTGAATTTCTAATTTACCTGCCTCTGTGTCCCGAGTCCTCTTCTCACAACCATCACATTGCCAATAGCTCCTCAACCATGGGGTGGAACTCCATTATCCCATTGCCCCATCTATACTAGAATTTTGTTTGGCCATGCTTGTATCCGGAGTCTCAGCTTCTGTGGATTCCTGTGTGCCACAACCCTGTTATATCCAGATGTTATATCCAGATGTTATATCCAGATGTTATATCCAGATGTTATATCCAGATGTTATATCCAGAAAGAACTGTTTGTAGGACCCTCCGGTTACTTCTGCTTCCTACAGCCTTTCTGCCTCCACTCTGGGATGGCCCCTGAGCCTTGGAACAGGGCATGATGCAGATATCCTAGTAGAGCCACACACGCCGCAGTCTCTTGATTTTTCCATGTTGACTGCTTGTGGGTCTCTGGATTAACCAGTATCTACTTCATGAAAAAGCTTCTCCAATGAGGACTGAGAATGGCAACAATCTAGTGGTCCAGAGAGCAGTATCAATGGCATTTTTTCTTTTTTTTCACAAATATCTTCTTGGCTTTTGAAATACATGTATCTTAGAATATATTTCTAGGCTTATAGTGCATATTGTTTTCTATTTCAAATAAACTTTCATTGTTATCTGCCCACCCCCCCACCTTTCTCTCTTCTACATGCTGTGTGAACCCAGGGTTGAGTTAGAGTATTTTTCTTGTTTCTTATTCTCTATTTCCATGACTTTAGAGTGAATGTGTTTTGTCATGTTCTTCACATTTATGTCTCCATTGGTGGGGTTGAGATCTGTCTAGCCCACTTCTCCATTAAATATCTAAAAAGCATTTAAAACTTAGTACTCAAAAGATAATTTAAAAAGATCTATTTTGTTTTTTAAATGATGTGCATGTGGTTCTGTGTGACTATATGTATATGACTGTGTGTGAGTATGTGTATGAGGTGGTATGTACGTATGTGTACATGATTATATATGCATGCAGAGGGCAGGAGAGGGCATCAGAATTGCTGGAGTGGGTGTTACAGGTGGTTGTCAGACACCTGAAGTAGGTGATACGATTGGAACGAGGGTCCTCTGGAAGAGCAATATGTGCCCAAACAAACATGGCCAAGTCTGTATGTAAGATTCATATTGAACCTGACAGATTTAAGTACAACAAAACAAAGTGGATGGAAGGGTGGTAGATAGATATAGACCTCATTTTCATCTTGTTTATTTTTCTGAAGGAGTTTTTCAGAATAGACAATGAAGCTGAGTCTGGTGAGATACCTCTGGAGCTCAAAGTCATCCTTAGGTATTGAGTAAGTTCCAGGCCAGTCTGTCTTACGATTGTGTCTCAAATAGAACCAATACAGAAGCAGCAGTAGCAATAACAAAAATATAACAACAACCACAACGACAACAACGACACAAGAAGAGCTGTGTTCCAAATTATCTCACATAGTAGGTGCCCAACTAATATTCATGAAATTAAAAAGGAAAAAAGACACAAATATGGCAAACAATATATATATATTTTACCATAAATGGCCCAAATTGTTCCCAAAATACACTAAAATATTTACAACCCAATATATTTTAAACAAATATCCATCTTATGGCCTTGCAAAATGAAATACTAAAAAGTGAATTCTGGACAGTATTCTCAAGAATCAACAACTGAAGTCATGGAGGAAGTAAGCAAACACCAGGAGGCAGTTTCAAGACGGCAAATCAAAAAATTAGCACTTCCAGCAGAAATATCTGTGGGGAAGTCTAGAGGGCAGACAGCAGGGAAGAATATTGCCTTGCATTTCTGAGTTCTATTATAAAACAAGAACTTTCTTGCCACAGGCTAATTATCTAATAGACTTATAAACAGCTAAATTTTGAATGTCTTCGCCTTTCATTATTAAAATTCCTGGGAAAACAAGACTTAGAGAAATGTGAGTTAAAATGGATAACTCTGCTGCTTATTGAAAGCTAGGATGAAATACTTTTGGGGAAATCTGCGTTAAATAAGGTCTACAGCTCCCCATGTAATATGTTTTCTGCAGATTTTTCAAATGCTGCTGCCATGAATGACATGGCAGGCACCATTACCCATATTAATTTGATAAGGAAATTCTGTTTTCAGTTGGTGGGGATTAATATCTTGGAGAGCATTAGCCTATGAGGACTACACCTGGGAATTATCATTTGCCACTTCCTCAAAGTCCACTTTCTGTTCCTACGTGGCCTTTTTGTCTTTCTTTAGCACACTTACCAGCACCTATATGGGACTATCCTCTGAACCAAACGATGGTCATGTTTCAGAGTTCAGTTGTGCAGGCTTAAAAAAATCAACCCAGATCTTGGGTCCCAGGTCGCTCAGAGACCAGTCTGTGCAAGTCAGCTTGAAAACTGCAAACGGTGACTGAGCATACCTCAGAAGCAACACAGCTTCTGGGACAGGCCTAGTTTCAGGCTCTAGACATCCGGGCACCCTCTCCCGCTGAGGAGAGGTGTCCACTTGGGAGGGCTTTGCCTGCTGGATCTCATGAGGGAACCATCTTGGGTCCCAGGTCCCACAGAGACCAGTCTGCGCAGGTGAGAGTGTGGACAACAGAAGTGACACAACATCTGGGACAGGCAGAAGCAACACAGCTTCTGGGATAGAACCAGTTTTAGACTCCAGACATCTGGGCACCTTTCAAGCCTGAGGAGAGGTGTCTGCCAGGAGGGCTTAACCTGCTGGAGCTCTTGAGGGAGCCAACTTGGGTCCTGGGTCCCTCAGAGACCAGTCTGTGCAGGTGAGTGTGCAGGTTGCAGAAGCAACACATCTTCTGCGACAGGCCCTATATTGGGCCTTCATCTTTAGTCAAGAGGCAGGTCTGAACACCAGACCTCAGTGCAGCTTCCCTGCAAGGGAGAGCTTGCCTGCAGAGACTACTCTGACCACTGAGACTCAGGAGAGAGCTGTACTCCCAGGACTGATGACAGAGGCTAACAGAATCACAGGAGGAACAAGATCCAACCAGAGACAGCTATAACAACCAACTCCAGAGATTACCAGATGGTGTAAGGCAAACGTAAGAATCTTAATAACAGACACCAAGATCAGTCACCTTCATCAGAATCCAGCACTCCCACCTTAGCCAGTTCTGGATACCCCAACACACCTGAAAAGCAAGACTCAGATTTAAAATCATATATTATGGTGCTGGTAGAGGACATTAAGAAGGACATTAATAACTCACTTAAAGAAATACAGGAGAACACTGCTAAAGAGGTAAAAGTCCTTAAAGAGGAAACACAAAAATCCCTTAAAGAACTACAGTAAAACACAAACAAACAGGTAATGGAATTGAACAAAACCATCCAGGACCTAAAAAGGGAAGTAGAAACAATAAAGAAAACCCAAAGTGAGACAACTTTGGAGATAGAAACCCTAGGAAAGAAATCAAGAAACATGGATGCAAGCATCAGCAACAGAATCCAAGAGATGGAAGAGAGAATTTCAGGTGCAGAAGATTCCATAGAGAACATGGGCACAACAATCAAAGAAAACACAAAACACAAAAATATCCTAACTCAAAAAACCCAGGAAATCCAGGACACAATGAGAAGACCAAACCTACGGATAATAGGAGTAGATGAGAATGACGATTTTCAACTTAAAGGGCCAGCAAGAATCTTCAACAAAATAATAGAAAACTTCCCAAACCTAAAGAAAGAGATGCCCATGAACATACAAGAAGCCTAAAGAACTCCAAACAGACTGGACCAGAAAAGAAATTTCTCCCAACACATAATAACCAGAACAACAAATGCACAAGGAGGGGCACTTCATAGTCATCAAAGGTAAAATCAACCAACATGAACTCTCAATTCTGAATATCTATGCTACAAATACAAGGGCAGCCACATTCGTTAAAGAAACATTAGTAAAGCTCAAAGCACACATTGCACCTCAGACAATAATAGTGGGAGATTTCAACACCCCACTCTCACCATTGGACAGATCCTGGAAACAGAAACTAAACAGAGACACATGGACACTAACAGAAATTATGAAACAAATAGATTTAATAGATACTACAGAACATTTTATCCTAAAACAAAAGGATATACAGTCTTCTCAGTGCCACATGGTACCTCTTCCAAAACTGACCATATAATTGGTCACAAAACAGGCCTCCACAGATACAAAAATAATGAAATTATCCCATGCATTCAATCTAACCACCATGGACTAAGGCTGATCTTCAATAACAACATAAAAAATAGAAAGCCAACATCCACGTGGAAACTGAACAACATTCTAGTCAATGATTCCTTGGTCAAGGATGAAATAAAGAAAGAAATGAAAGACTTTCTAGAGTTTAATGAAAATGAAGCCACAACATACCCAAACTTATTGGACACAATGAAGGCAGTCCCAAGAGGAAAAGTGATAGCCCCGAGTTCCTTCAAAAAGAAATTAGAGAGAGCATACACTAGCAGCCTGACAACACACCGAGAAACTCTAGAATTAAAGGAAGCAAATTCACCCAAGAGGAGTAGAAGGCAGGAAATAATCAAACTCAGGGCTGAAATCAACCAAGTAGAAACAAAATGAACTATTCAAATAATCAACCAAACTAGGAGCTGATTCTTTGAGAAAATCAACAAGATAGATAAACCCTTAGCCAGACTAACTAGAGGGCATAGGGACAGTATTCTAATTAACAAAATCAGAAATGAAAAAGGAGACACAACAACAGAACCTGAGGAAATCCAAAACATCATCAGATCCTACTACAAAAGGCTATACTCAACAAAACTAGAAAACCTGGATGAAATGGCCAACTTCCTAGATAGATACCAGGTACCAAAGTTAAACCAGGATCAGATTAACAATCCAAACAGTCCCATTTCCCCTAAAGAAATAGAGGAGTCATCAATAGTCTCCCAACCAAAAAAAAGCCCAGAACCAGATGGCTTTAGTGGAGAGTTCTATCAGACCTTCAAAGAAGACCTAATTCCAACTCTCTTCAAACTATTCCACAAAATAGAAACAGAAGGTACTCTACCCAATTCATTTTATGAAGCCACAGTTGCTCTCATACCTAAACCACACAAAGATCCAACAAAGAAAGAGAACTTCAGACCAATTTCCCTCATGAATATCGATGCAAAAATACTCAATAAAGTCCTCACAAACTGAATCCAAAAACACATCAAAACGATCATCCATCATGACCAAGTAGGCTTCATCCCAGGGATTCAGGGATAGTTTAATATAAGGAAATCCATCAACGTAATACACTATATAAACAAACTCAAAGACAAAAACCACATGATCATCTCCTTAGATGCTGAGAAAGCATTTGACAAAATCCAACACCCATTCATGATAAAAGTCTTGGAAAGATCAGGAATTCAAGGCCCATACCTAAACATAATAAAAAAAAAAAAAAACAATCTACAACAAACCTGTAGCCAACATCAAACTAAATGGAGAGAAACTCGAAGCAATCCCTCTAAAATCAGGGACTAGACAAGGCTGCCCAATTTCTCCCTACCTATTCAATATAGTACTTGAAGTCCTAGCAAGAGCAATTCAACAATAAAAGGAGATCAAGGGGATACAAATTGGAAAGGAAGAAGTCAAAATATCACTGCAGATGATATAAGAGTATATATAAGTTATCCCAAAAATAACACCAGAGAACTCCTAAACCTTAAAAACAGCTTCATTGCAGTAGCTGGATATAAAACTAACTCAAACAAATCAAGGACCTTTCTCGACACAAAGGATAAACTGTCTGAGAAAGAAATTAGGGAAACAACACCCTTTACAATAGTCACAAATAATATAAAATACCTTGGTGTGACTCTAACTAAGGGAGTGAAAGATCTCTATGACAAGAATTTCAAGTCCTTGAAGAAAGAAATAGAAGATCTCAGAAGATGAAAAGATCTCCCATGCTCATGTGTTGGCAGGATTAATATAGTCAAAATGGCTCTCCTGTCAAAAGAAATCTACAGATTCAATGCAATCCCCATCCAAATTTCAACTCAATTCTTCACTGAGTTAGAAAGGGCAATTTGCAAATTCATCTGGAATAATAAAAAAAACTAGTATCACAAATACTATTCTCAACAATAAAAGGACCTCTGGGGGAATCACCATGCCTTACATTAAGCTGTACTACAGAGCAATTGTGATAAAAACTGCATGGTACTGGTACAGCAGCAGACATATAGATCAATGGAATAGAATTGAAGACCCAGAAATGAATCCACACCCATATGGTCACTTGATCTTTGACAAGGGACATAAAACCATCCAGTGGAAAAAAGACAGCATTTTCAACAAATCGTACTAGCACAAGTGGCGGTTATCATGTAAAAGAATGTGAATTGATCCACTCTTATCTCCTTGTACAAAGCTCAAGTCTAAATGGATCAAAGACCTCCACATAAAACCAGAGAGACTGAAATTTATAGAGGATAAAGTGGGGAAAAGCCTCGAAGATTTGGGCACAGGGGAAAAATTCCTAAACCGAACAGCAATGGCTTGTGTTGTAAGATCAAAAATTGATAAATGGGACCTTATAAAATTGCAAAGCTTCTGTAAAGCAAAAGATACTGTCAAGAAGACAAAAAGGCCACCAATAGATTGGGAAAGGATTTTTACCAATCCTAAATTTGATAGGGGCCTAATATCCAATATCTATAAAGAGCTAAAGAAGCTGGACTCCAGAAAAATGAATAACCCCATTAAAATATGGGGTACAGAGCTAAGCAAAGAATTCTCAACTGAGGAATACCGAATTGCTGAGAAACACCTGAAAAAATGTTCAACATCCTTAATCATCAGGGAAATGCAAATTAAAACAACCTTGAGATTCTACCTCACACCAGCCAGAATGGCTAAGATAAAAAATTCAGGTGACAGCAGATAATGGTGAGGATGTGGAGAAAGAGGAACACTCCTCCATTGCTGGTGGGACTGCAAGCTTGTATAACCACTCTGGAAGTCAGTCTGGTGGTTCCTCAGATAACTGGACATAGTACTACAGGAGGATCCAGCAATACCTCTCCTGGGCATATACCCAGAAAATGTTCCAAGTGGTAATATGAATACATGCTCCACTATGTTCATAGCAGCCTTATTTATATTAGCCAGAAACTGGAAAGAACCCAGATCCATCAACAGAGGAATGGATAAAGAAAATGTGGTACATTTACACAATGGAGTACTACTCTGCTATTAAAAACAACGAATTTATGAAATTCTTGGGCAAATGGATGTATCTGGAGGATATCATCCATAGTGAGGTAACCCAATCCCAAAAGAAGTCATTAGATATATACTCACTGATAAGTGGATATTAGCCCAGAAACTTAAAATACCCAAGATACAATTTGCAAAACATAAGAAAATCAAGAAGGAAGACCAGCATGTGGATACTTCACTTCTCCTTAGAATAGGGAACAAAATACCCATGAAAGGAGTTACAGAGACAAAGTTTGGAGCTAAGAAGAAAGGATGGACTATCCAGAGACTACTCCACCCAGGGATCCATCCCATAATCAGTCACTAAACTCAGATACTATTGCATGAAGGGACCCTGATATAGCTGTCTCGTATGAGGCTATGCCAGTGTCTGGCAAATACAGAAGTGGATGCTCACAGTCATCTATAGAATGGAACACAGGGATCCCAATGGAGAAGCTAGAGACATTCCACAGGAGCTGAAGTCGTCAGCAACCCTAGAAGAGGAACAACAATATGAACTAACCAGAACCCCCAGAGCTCGTGTCTCTAGCTGCATATGTAGCAGAAGATGGCCTAGTCGGCCATCATTGGGAAGAAAAGTCCCTTGGTATTGTAAACTTTATATGCCCCAATTCAGGAGAATGCCACAGCCAAGAAGTTTGAGTGGATGGTTAGGGCAACAGGGCAGGGGAGGGTAGAGGTTACTTTTGGGATAGCATTTGAAATGTAAACTAGGAAAATGTCTAATAAAAAAATTTGTAAAAAAATAATCAACCCAGTTCAGCTTCTTGATTGTTTACATTCCCCCACAGGAGGAGAGGCAGGGGTGTCTAGGGACTGTCACTAGAGTACCTAGCAAGTTCATGTCATTGATTCTCTGCACTTCTGCCCTGTTACACATGTGGCTTGGGGCAAGGGCTAGAGTATAAATCTGGGGAAGACTAGAGGAGGGGCTCTATCTATCTGGCTATGGGGAAGCCCCCATAGCAGCCTGGTGAGGACTTTCTGGTGCAGCCTTGTTGGGGAGGAAGACCCACAGTACCGTAAATAATCCATTCCAGATACTTTGTAAGGAAGTCTCCCCAATCCACCTGTCACTTGCCCCTATCCTTCTGATAAGTGGAGTTGTTTGCAACAAGGAACCTTTATGTTTTTAGAAGCATTGTTCCAGGCTTGTTCTACACTACTGTTTTCATCAGATACTTATTAATTTCTTAGTAGCATTTTCTTTTTCTTTTTTTTTTCACTGTTCAAGGTTTATTTGGTGTTTTCATTGGCTTGACACTTGGGTGGTAGGTTCCATCATCCATATGCAGATCTTACATCTCACATAATATTGCAATGCACACTACAGACACATATAATACATAAAGTATCCTGTACAACATTTATGCACAAGATATGCATAATGGACATACACACTGGAGCCAGGTTATGACTAACTGGGAACTCGGTGGCCTAGGCTTGTTTGGTGAGGGTGCGCAGAGAAGCAATGCAGCAGGCTTGCAGGGTAATCGCAGCCTGCACAGTTGGCAGTGTGTCTTGGAGACAGTGGGGCTGTCACAGTAACCAGGTTACCACTACACAAGTACCACTTGGCAGCAGGGCAGAGCTGTGGGAACTGAGATGTTTCCTCACACCACCTCTACACCATTGTACTAACCACAGCTCAGACGAGAAGGGTGTGCTCTGCCTAGAAACCCCGCTGCAGCCTGGAAAGTGAAGTGCTAGGACACTGGGAAGACTTTAGAACTGCAGCTACTTCTGGATTCCCCAGAGGGCATTTGCACTCTTCTTCAGGCGGGCTTCTTCCTAAGGAGTCAGTGTCACCTTCACGACATCCGAGATTCCATTTTGTCCCAAGATACATGGGACACTGAGGAAGACATCATCGTTGATTCCATAGAGACCCTTAATCATGGTGGAAATGGGATGCACCCGCCTAAGGTTCTTCATTATGCTCTCAGCCAAGTCTGCCACAGAGAGGCCAATGACCCAGGATGTAACCTCTCAGCTTGATCACCTCATAGGCACTGTCCACCACCTGCTTGTGAACCTCCTTCCACTGTTCCTTGTCTGCCTCAGAGACTTCAGGGAGACGCCGGCAACGTTCACACCACTCCACACAGACACACTGGAGTCGCCGTGTTTTCCCAGGACCCAGCCGTGTCAGCTCTGCGAATGAACCCCCAGCCTTTCTCCCATCAGGTAACGGAACCATGCTGAATCCAGATTGCAACCACTTCCAATAAGTTGGCTTTTGGGAAAGCCACTGATTTTCCAAGCCACGTAGGTCAAGATATCCACCGGCTTTGAGACAATCAGCAGCTTGCTGTGTGGACTGTACTTGATGATGTTGGGAATGATGAACTTGAAGATGTTCACGTTCAGCTGGACCAGGTTGAGTTGGCTCTCTCCCTCTTGCTGACGGCCCCCCCGCTGTGATGATGACCAGCTTGGAGTTCACAGTCTTTGCTGGAGACAATTTTTGGTGTTTTAAGGAAGAGGCTGCCATGCTGGAGATCCATCATCTCGCCCTTTAGTTTGTCTTCCATGACGTCAACAAGGGCAAGCTCATCTGCCAAGTCCTTCATTAAGATACTGATGGCACAAGCCATGCCAACAGCACCAACCCCAACAACTGTAATCTTGTTCTGGGGGATCTGTTCTTCCTTAAGAAGATTCACAATCAGCTTGTCCTTGAGGGTTGCCATCTTGGACTTTGAATCTTTTGAGACTGCTAGTGCACGATGAGGGGCGACGGGCGAGTAGAAGCAGCGTGGCCTGGGTTCGGCGACAGTGGCTCCAGCACCAGTAGCATTTTCTTTAAGCATCTTCCTGATGAATACCATTTAGGTGAATTGCAGCTTCTGGTTTTGGGGACTAAGGTTGCTTTTTATTAAAGAAATATCCTCTTGGACTTACTGCCTCATTATAGAGCTGTCTGTATATTTCAGTTTGTAAGGCTTTCCCAAGTACTTTTACTATTTTATACCTCACTCATAGTGAGTGAGAAGTTTCCATTTTCCTAACGTTTTTATTGTCATTTCTTTTTAAGTTTTAGTAAATGCAACATGGTATTACATTACTATGTTTTCTTTTGTAAAATGCCTGTTCATGACTTTCTCCCGTTTTTTATTGGATTATTTATGAATATTATTTATATGTCTTCTATATTCTAGGAAAAGTTTGACAGAATTTATATTGCTGTTTTTTTCAGCCCAGGCTGTAGCTTGACTAGCCATCCTTATGGCATGTGTTCATGATTTCTTACAAAGTCTAGTCTAGACTTTCTCTTCCAGTTTTTATTTTAAGACCTAGAGAAGGTTTCATTCTACTCTGTTCATACTTCCTTCATATTTTCATCTAAAATCTTTATCATTCTTGCTCCTAACATTTATATTTGTTTTGATCATAAGTCAACTTGTGTTTATCCAGTGGGTAAAACTTGAGATTCACATAGCTTCCTTGATGGCTAGCAGTCACTCAGTGCTGTCTATTAGAACCTTTTTCTTTTCCATTTAATTTATTTGGTGCCTCTGGCAGTCATGCTGGTATTATAAGATTCTGTCTCTAAAGCTTCAACCATCTCAACTAGTGGAACAAAGTTATACATTGTACCAACACAACCCAAACTTTATTTTTCAATCAGATCTCTGTAAACACATTGCAAAATGACAGATGACATTTTCATTTTGGAGCGGGAAGGAGGGAGGGAGAGAGGGAGAATTGGAGGAAGGGAGAGAGGGATAGAGGGAGGGAGAGAGGAGAGAGAGAGAGGGAGAGAGAGAGAGAGAGAGGGAGAGAGAATATGATCTCTATGGTGTAGTAGATTTAGAGCTTATTAAGATTTTCTTTCAATAGCATCATCATGGTCTTGGGGGTAGGGTCTTCATCTCTAAGCACTTCCATCCTCACTTATACTTGCAGCATCCTCTGGCTGACAGAAGGATGCTGGTTCCAGTTTCTAGAGTTACAGTACAGAATTATACCCAGAAATAGAAGAGAATTTACTGACTCATAGCATGACTGTTTGGGGCTAAGTTTCCCTTCCTCAGACTCTCACTTATATGCTATTGAGAAAGTTGGAGTTATATCCCATTCAAGAGCAAAACAATGCTGAGAATTCTAATGCGACTCTGAGATAATTAGCTCTTTTCTTGTGACAAAATTTTAAGATGAATAACCAAAAAAAAAAAGAAGGAAACCCTTATCTTGGGACCTGGTCATAGACGTTTCAGCTTGTGCTGTCTTGACACCATGACTTTGAGGCTCTGGGGAGACAAACCATCTCAGTGGAATCTCATCCTAAAGCAATGTTGTTGCCCTCATGACAGCTTAGGGGCAAAAAGAAAGTGACAGACATTTGTAAAATTCCTTTAGGGACATGTCCGTAATGATACAACTTCCTTTTTTAGGTACTGTTTTTCCAGAGGTTCTTTGAAAGTGCTATAGGTGGGCAAGCAAATGCTTGTTCTTTGTGGGTATTTAAGATAGAAACTCCTGAGGATTCTTATACCATTTAGACCTGGATGAAGTTTCCGACAGTGCAGCTTGAGGGGGGTGAGGTAACGGGAACAAATAAGGCTCCGATAGTAAATCAGAGCTGTTTGGTGGGAATCTAGCATGGTCATGCTCAATTAAGAGAAATGGATGTTATCCAAGTAAATGAACCAACAGGAAAAGAAACAATTACATTGAGATGACTATTAAAATAGAAATGAAATAAGTAGGGTGTGGTGATGTCTGTAATCCCTGCACTTAAAAGGCTGAGGTAAGAGGGTGGGGCTTGGAGACCAGGCAATGATATACCGTGAGACACCTCTGGGGAAGAAGGGGGAGGAGGAAGAGAAAGAGGAGGAGGAGGAGGAGGAGGAGGAGGAGGAGGAGGAAATTAAACAAGGTCCCATGGCAGGGAATATAAGGCATGGATGGTCCAGAAATTCCCATTTAAGGTAGAATATGCAAAGCTTCCTGGAGGCTATAACATTGAAGGGGAGATACATCTGAGAGAATGAGCCAATTATAGCCACATTGTGCGGAAGATTTTTTTTTTTTTGTCAGTGTGAACATTGAGTGCACAAGTCCCCAAGGATGTAAAGGACTTGCCATTTTATGAAAAAAAAAAAAAAAAAAAAAAAAAAAAAAAAAAAAGCAAATGGTAAGTATGCCAAGAAAAGACAGGAGGGGCATGGTTGCAAAAACCATGTATGCAGGGGCTAGGAGGCAGGCTGTACAGAACCCGCAGTCAGTACACTGCCCACATTTTCTCCTCTAGGACTTTGAAACACAGAACCACAGAACGTGTTTCAATCAGAATATTCTCCTGAGTTGGAGGGTTAATACCTGAGGAGTTGGAGGGTTAATAATCAAGGCACTGAAGGAAGAGCAGGAAGCTGATGGATAATTTGCCTGCCCCGTGGAATAAGAAGCCAAGACGGCTGTATGGCAAAGAGAAAAAGAAGCATATGTATAGAAAGAAGAGGAGACAAGGCAGGGAGGAAACCTTGATTGCTTTCTGCTTCTTTGTTCCAGCACCTTCCACAAATCCTTCCCTGCCCCCCATTCTGCCTTTAAATTGCATGAATGAGCCTGGTTCATTTAGTCAATTCACCTTTCCTGCTTAAGTTAACTTGAATTGGATTTTATTACCCTCCACTAAAAAGCAATTAATCAATACGCACAGAATTTCTGTGAGCTGGATATTCTCTGGAGCAGGTTAAGTACAATCAAGTCATCTATGAGTCAATCCCTAATAATGGTTTTTCAGGATTAATTTTCTTATTTTGGAAGGGCAGTGAGAATTCTGGAAGAGCGAGCCAGAGTGAGAAGCAGAACACAAAGCCCTCGTGACCACAGTTAATTCCTCTCGTAGAAATATGTCTTTCAGATGTCCATAAAAAACTGCTCTGTTTACATTTTCTTCTCTGCTGTTTACTTTGCTCATAGTTTTGAGACTCAGTCACATTTTGTTTTTGAACATTCCTCTCCCATCTTGACAAGTTATTAATAATTATCAGGGAATTGAGTGCATGGGAGATTAACCATTTCGACTGCTGTGCGCAGACTAAACAGTTCTTAGCGAACATCCACTTCCTTTCACCCCCTGTTATTCTTTTCATCACATTAGCAGTGAGCTGGCTCTTTGGTCACACTTGAAAACCTACACCGTTCTTTCCCTACAGGGATAACTCTCACGCATACTTCAGAATTTGTTTTGTTAATTGTTTCTTCCTTTCTACGAGGCATTTCTGCACCCTTTGTCGCTCTCTCCCTCCTGCCTACCTTCCTCCATCTCTCTCTGTGTCTCTGTCTCTGTCTGACTTTGTCTCTGTCTCTTTGTCTTTCTGTCTCTATCTCTGTCTCTGTATCTATCTCTCTATGTCTCTCTGACTCACTGTTTCTGGTCTCTGTGTCTCTCTCTCTGACTCACACTCTGTATCTGTGTCTCTCTGTCTTTGTCTCTGTGTGTCTCTGTGTCTATGTCTGTGTCTGTCTGTCTTTCTCTCTGTATCTCTGCCTCTGTTGCTCTGTTTTTCTGTCTCTGTCTGGCTCTCTTTCTGTTTCTCTCTGTCTGTCTCTCTGTGTGCGTATGTGTGTGTGTGTGTGTGAGTGTGTGTGTGTGTGTGTGTGTGTGTTGCTACTCTGTTCGTGCAGAGGTCAGAGGAGAGGTTGAATGTTTTGTTCCACCTTATTCTCTTGAGGCAGATGAGGCAGAGTCTCTCATTGCACCTGAAGCTTGCTCTTTTTCTTAGGCTGGCTGGACAGTGAGTTCCCTCGACTCAGATTTGCCTGTCTATACCATGTGGTGCTGAGGTTCCAGGCACAAAACTATGCCTGACCTGTTCACATGAGTGCTGTAGATTCAAATTCAGATTCTCATGCTTGCGTTGCAAGCAGTCTCATATACTGAGCATCTCTCTGGCCCCCTTGTCTTGTCTTTGGTGGCTGTGTAGAGAGTTCCTCCCCTTCTTGTCCCCATTTCCATTACCCCACTTTGTCTAAGGCTTGGCTCAGGTCTCAATTCTTATGTCACCCCTTGGTGAATAAGACCTGTGCAGATTTTTGCCTTCTTTTGTCCTTCCATGACCAGCGATGAGGGATTACGTGGCAACTCCATACAGACCTAGCAAAGACATGGGAATTGGGGTCAGAGACCTTGAAAGATGAAGGTTTCCTGTATCAGCTGAGATGTTGCAGTTGCTCATGCTAGGGGAGATAGTGGCTGTCAGTGACTTCCTTAATAACTAAAACGTGTCCTGTTGATTCTGGTGTTAACTGCATTCAGATACTGGGCTCATTCTTACCATTCAGATAAAGCTCTGGCCTTAATAGGCGTGGAGGCGACAGCAGAATAGGCTGTGCTGTAGAAAATTGTGTGTACTCTTCAGATCAAATAAGCTCAGTTTTTCTTCTTCATCTCTGCAGTGGCAGCCTGTCCTGTGCAGGTGGAAGTTCACCTTTTTAACTGGGAATATACTGTGTACCTCTTACTTGCATTCCAAAGATTTGGCTGATGCCACAAGCTGGGACATATGCGATATCTATTTGACATTTGTGCCTCTGAAGCTACCCTTGGCAGTGGATGCATTCGTCTCTTTACCATATCTCAAGTGTTGAGCTTCAAGACTCACTTTTGGGAGACCTTTCACCAGTCACAGGGGAGGGGATCCTAGATGCCCATTGAAGATGTTGTGTTTGCACTCCCTCTTTTGTAAATTCTCTTCCCCCTGCCACTTATTTCCTCCCCATAGCGTCACTTCTCACACAAATTAGCTGGATGTCAGCCTTTTTCTTTGCCTCTCTAGTTGGGGAAATGAACTACACTGAAACAAAAGTTAACATTTTTTTTCTTGCCTGAGGTGAAAATGCCTGACAGTATTTTGATGTTACATCGCCCAGAATGTTTGCTGTTTAACAGATTAAAAAAAAAAAAAAAAAGGTATGCTCAAAGTACTGACTCTTCCTATGAGTTTTTGGACACTAGTGACCCCTGATAAGGTGCTTTTGTGGCAGGGAAAATCTTCCTTACATGTTTATTGAAACCAAGATAGGATCTGGAAGCAGCTTACTGACTTGGATTTCATTTTGGGCTGTTGGAGGTTTCTGCTTAGGCTTCTAGCCACTAAATCGGAAAAAACTCAATGACTTTCTCTGAAGAGGTCACAGCTTGAGATAAAAATGCCAAAAATATGTGACTATTAGGCTGCTCCACTGCCTTTTCATAGCATGCTCTAGGAAAATGTACTTATGTTTATCTAGCTGACCCCTGACTTCATCCCACCAGGGTTGCACCCATTTTAGGTCATATTAGCCCTTCATAGAAAGAGTTAACGTGCTCCTGCGGCGACTACAGCTGTATTCTTGGTGTTATGTTGATTTTATACAGAGCTTAAAACACTCCATTAATTTGGTTCATACTGCTTTGAGAGCTAATTTACTGTATTTTATCTGACTTGCTCCTACTTGTCAGCACAGAGAAATGTACTTAAAAAAGCAAAACACAAACAAAACAAAACAAAACAAAACAAAACACCCAAACCAGTCGAAGGAAAGGAGTGGTCAGAAGCACTGGCTTCTCCAGGAGTCAGAAAAAGAAGAGTGTCAGGGTGACAAGTCACTAGGATGAAAAGGTCACAGGTCCTGGGTTTGAGGAGAACCAGAGCAAACCTGGATTTTTCCTAACCATGTGATTGTTTAAAAATATGTATTAATTTCATAAGAAACTTGTGAATCTAGTTTTTCTCATCACTATCATTTTCAAACGAAAACAAAACACAAGCACTGAGGCAGCATCAGGAAAAGTTACTTTTTCTGCCTCAGTCAATAGGAAGGTGACAAATGTGGAATATGAATCTCCATGCCAATTGTCCCGGGCCCAAGCAAGCTCACTGGTGGGAATTTGAATCTTCTAGTATCTTCTCTTTAGTTTACAGAGTTGACAGTTTTGATTAAACTTTGTCATATGTATGTGTGTGTATATATATATATATATATATATATATTCATGTTTAGTCTCCTGGCCACTTATTCTTAGACTTCTAGCTACTAAATCAGCATAAATTCCAGCCACTTTCCCTGAAGAGGTCACAGCTTGAGATAAAAATCTTGAGCACATGTGAATGATTGGATGCTCCACTGCCTCCCACAGCACGCTTTAGGAAAGTGTACACATGCTTAGTTTGCTGACCTCTGACTGCATCCCACCAAGGTCACACCGAGACACACACACACACACACATACACACACATACACAAACACACACACACACACACACACACACACACACACACACACACACATACATCGGGAGCAGTGATAATATGCTAGAGCTTGAATTCTCTCTGCCCTTATCATTACCTCTGGGGCTTTCTCCATCATTACTCCTGAAGCAATATGGACTTTGGAGATTCAGCACCCATGGCTGCTAGACATTTGACACATGGCTTCGAGGGTGGGGCTGGGCTTTGAGTGTACTATCCACTGAATTACAGCAGCTGCATATAAAAGCAAAGGCTATGAAATCTCAATGCATTTTATGTTGATTGCACTTAGAAGTGATAATAGGTTGAACCTTTTGGGCAAAATAAATGCCTATTAATGTTGACGCTGTGTGTCTGGTGGTCTGCTGTGCTTGGCATGTGTATATTTACTATATACCCCTGGTGCAAGTGTGTGGAGGTTAGAGCAGGGCATGGGTTGTCTTCCTCTGCCAGTCTGTACCTTATTGCCTTGGGACAGGGTCCCTCGATGAACCAGAAACTTGCTCTTTCAGCTAAGCTGCCTGGCAAGTGAGCTTTTAGGATGCGCTTGTTTCTACTTCATCCTGTGCTCTACTTAAAGGCCATGTGCAGCCTTTCCTATGGAGTCTGAAGACTTGACTTCTGGTCCTCATGCTTATAGAACAAGAATGCTCTTACCCATTGCTATCTCTGCAGCTATCCAGTTAAATATGTTTTCTAAAGTAATTTCAATGATTTCATTTTACACTGTTGAAACCACCAGACAATGTAAAATCATTTATATGACTTTCTATCACAAATTATATTTTCACCAGATAACACTGCTCAATAGCTTGTCAATAAAGAATGAGATATAAGTTATGACTCTAATGAGCATGGACAGAAAGAAGAGCTCTTGTATGTCCAGAAGCCTAAATGATCATGCTGGGAACTTCGTGAAGTGGAAACCAGGAATTATTTTATTCATGAATATAGCCAGTGGTCATTAGACTTGTGCCTGGCATAGGGAAAGGCTCCTGAATCTGGGGATATTATGGCTAGAAGAAATCTTAAGAAAGCATAATATAATGCTCACTGTTACAATGGCAATGGCAAGTGTATGTGATAGCTATGGTTGAAGCAGGGGAAGAAAGTTAACATCTTGGCTTTTTAACTGATAAAGGATAGCTATTCTTGCTCTCTTATTCTTCACCTCACTTGTAGTATCCTTCTAAGAGAAGTAAGTGCATTTATTTAGACTGAATCATTAGATTTTTGAAAGAAACTATTTAGCTACTCCATGTCTTTATATCTTTTAAATGTGGACTCAATCCACTGATAAGTCAAGGAGATATATCCATATCCATATCCATATCTATATCTATATCTATATCTATATCTATATCTATATCCATATCTATATCTATATCTATATCTATATCTATCTATATCTATATCTATCTATATCTATATCTATATCTATATCTATATCTATATCTATATCTATATCTATATCTATCTATAGATATATGCACATGAAATTTATTTGTTTATTTACACCCCAAACACTGTTCACTGTCCTGGTCCCTCCCTCGCATAGTGCCTCCCTAATTTCCTCTTCCCTTCTCCTGTGAAAGGGTGGGGCCCTCATGGATATCTCCGAACTTTGACATATCAAGTCTTATCCTGATTAGGCACATCTTCACCCAGCGAGGCCAGACAAGGCAGCCATGAAGATTGAGCTGCCTGACTGCTATTTATGTACCAGGGGTAAGTGGGTTTATTTCTGGGTCTTATTCTATTTCATTGATCAACCTGTCTGTTTCTGTAGCAACACCATGCAGTTTTAAGTACTATAGCTCTGTAGTATAGCTTGAGGTCAGGGATGATGATTCCTCTAGAGGTTCTTTTATTGTTCAGTATTGTTTTGACTATCTGGGTTTTTGTTTTTCCATATAAAATTGAAATCACTCTTTTAAGGTCTGTTAAAAGCTGTGTTCAATTTTTTTATGGGGATTACATTACATCTGTAGATTGCTTTTGGCAGGATGGCCATTCTCACTATGTTAATCCTACCAATCCATGAGCATGGTAGATCTTTCCAGCTCCTCATATCTTCTATTTCTTTCTTTAAAAACTTAAAGAAGTTTTTGTCAAACAGATCTTTTACTTGCTTTGTTTGAGTTACACTAAGATACTTTATATTATTTGTGGCTATTGTGAAGGTTGTTATTTCTCCAATTTCTTTCTTGACCCCTTTATCCTTTGTATAAAGGAGAGCTACTGGTTTCTTTGAATTAATTTTATATCTAGCCACTTTGCTGAAGGTGTTTATCAGCAGTAGGACTTTTCTGAGATAGCTCATATATATTATCATATCATCCATGAATAGTGACAACTTGATTATTCCTTTCCAATTTGTATTCTCTTGATTTCCTTTTCTTGTCTTATTACTCTAGCTAAAACTTCAAGTGCTATATTGAATAGATATGGAGAAAGTAGGAAGACTTGTCCCTGATTTGAGTGGGATTGCTTTAAATTTCTGTCCATTTAATTTGATGTTGGCCATCCACTTGATCTATATTGCTTTTAATATGTGTAGGTATTTGTTTTGAGTCCCTGATCTCTCCAAAACTTTTAACATGAAGGGGTGTTGCCAAAGCTTTTTCAGCGACCAAGAAGATGATCATGTGGTTTTTGCCTTTCAGTTTGTTTATATAGTGGACTACATTGATGGAATTTCAAATATTGGACCATCCCTGCATCCCTGGGATGAAGCCTCCTTGATTGTGATGAGTGATATTTTTTGATGTGTTTTTGAATTCAGTTTGCAAAAATTTTATTGAGAAGTTTTGCATCTATATTCATAAGAAAAATCTGTTTGAAGTACTCTTTATTTGCTGAATCTGTGAAGTTTCTGTATCACGATAACTGTGGCCTTATAGAATAAATTGGGTACTATTCCTTCTGTTTATATGTTGTGGAATAGTTCATGGAGTATTGGTATACTCTTTGAATATCTGGTCTAATTCTGTACTAAATTCATCTAGCCCATCCTTGGTTTCTCTCTCTCTCTCTCTCTCTCTCTCTCTCTCTCTCTCTCTCTCTCTCTTTTTCTTGTTTGGTTTGAGACCTTTTTATGACTGCTTCTATTTCCTTAGGGGTTATGATTACTGTTTAGGTAGTTTACCTGATCTTGATTTGGTGTGGTATCTGTCTAGAAATTCATCCATTTAGTTCAGATTTTCTAGTTTTGTGGAGTACAGACTTTTTAAGTAAGCCCTCAAGGTTTTTTGGATTTTCTCAGTTTCTGTTGTTATGTCTCCCTTTTAATTTCTGATTTTTTAATCTGGATACTGTCTCTGTGCCTTTTAATTAGTTTGACTAAAGGTTTATTTATCTTTTTGATTTTTTCCAAAAAGGAATTCTTGGTTTTTTTGATTCTTTGTCTTGTTCTCTTTGTTTCTAATTGATTGATTTCAGCCCTGAGTTTTGATTATTTCCAGCCTTCTACTCCTCTTGGGTGTGTTTGCTTCTTTTTGTTTTAGAGCTTTCAGGTGTGGTGTTAAATTTCTAGTAAGAGATCTCTCCAGTTTCCTTATGAACTCAATGCTATGAACTTTCCTCGTAGCACTGCCTTCATTGTGCCCCATAAGTTTGGTTATGTCGTGCCTTCATCTACATTGAATTCTAGGAAGTCTTTAAATTTCTTCTTTATTTCTTCCCTAACCAAGTTGTCATTGAGTATAGAGTTGTTGAGTTTTCCTTGAGTTTGTAGGCTTTCTGTTGTTTTGTTTTTATTGAAGTCTAGCCTTACTCCGTGGTGGTCTAATAGATGTGAACCATTATTTTAATCTTCTTGTTTCTGTTGAAGCTTGCTTTGCACCCAATTATATGGTCAGTTGTGGAAAAGGTTCTGTGAGGTGCTGAGTAGAAGGTAGATTCTTTTGTTTTGAGGTGGAAGGTTCTGTAGATAGTTGTTAAGTTCGTTTGGCTTATAAAATCTGATAAGTTCATTGTTTCTCTGTTTATTTTTTGTTTTGAGGTCCTACCCATTGCTTAGAGTGTGGTGTTGAAATCTCTCACTATTATTGTGTAGGGTTCAATGAGTGGTTTGAACTTTAGTGCAGTTTCTTTGATGAATGTGGGTGAACTTGCGTTTGGGGCATAGATGTTCAGACTTGAGATGTCATTTTTTCATAGATTTTTTTTCCTTTGATGATTATGAAGTGTTCTTTCCTATCTCTTTGGATAATTTTGTGTTGAAAAATCTGCTTTATTGGATATTAGAATGGCTACTTCATCTTGTTTCTTGGGTCCATTTACTTGGAAAATCTTTTACCAGCCCTTTACCCTGAGGTAGTGTCTATCATTGTTGCTGAAATGTGTTTCTTCTATTCAGCAGAATGATCGGTCCCTTTTATGTATCCCGTCTGTTATCCTGTCTTTTTATTGGTGAATTGAGCCTATTCATATTCAGAGGTATTAATGACCCATGATTATTAGTTCCTGTTATTTTGATGTTGGAGGGGTGTGTGTGTGTGTGTGTGTGTGTGTGTGTGTGTGTGTGTGATTTTACTTTTTGGTTTTACTGTGAGATGATTAAATTCTTGTATTTTCTTGGGTATAGTTACTCTTGTTGTGTTTAAGCTTTTCTTCTAATATCCTCTATTGGTCTGTATTAGTAGAAAAATATTGTTTGAATTTGGTCTTGTCATAGAATATCTTGGTTTCTCCCTCTATGATGATTGAGAGTTTTGCAGGGTATAGTAGTCTGGGATGACATCTGTGGTCTCTTAGAGTTTACAAGACATCCATACAGGATCTTTTGGCTTTTAGGATTTCTGTTGAGAAGTCAGGTGTAATTCTGATAGGTCTCTAGTTACATGTTACTTGGCATTTTCCCCTTGCCACTTTTATTATTCTTTCTTTGTTCTGTACATTTAGTGTTTTGATTATTGTGTGGCAGAAGTATTTTTTTCATGGTCCAATCTATTTGGTATTCTGTAAACTTCTTGTATGTTTACAGTCATCTCTTTTTTTTTTTTTTTTAGGTTAGGGAAGTTTTTTTCTATGATTTTGTTGAATATGTTTTCTGACCTTTTCAGCTGGAAATCTTCACCTTCTATCTCTATTATTCTTAGATTTGATGTTTACATAGTGTCCCATATTTACTGGATATGTTGATTTAGAAACTTTTTACATTTGACATTTTCTTTGATTGATGAATTCATTTCTTTTATGGTATCTCTATGCATGAGATTCTCCCTTCCATTTCTTGTATTTTGTTGGTGATGCTTGTATCTGTAGTTCCTGTTCTCTTTCCTATGTTTTCCATCTCCAGTGTTACCTTCATTTGTGTTTTCTTTATTTCTTCTCTTTACATTTTTAGGTCTTGGACACTTTGACTTATTTCATTTGCCTGTTTGATTGTATTTTCCATTTCTTTAAGGGACTTAATTTTGTTTCCTCTTTAAGGGCTTCCATCATTTTGATATTGTTTTCCTGTACATCTTTAAGGTAATTTATATTTACATCCTCTCTAAGTCCTTCTATCATCTTCATGAGATGGGATTTAAGGTCAACGTTTTGCTCCTCAGGTGTTAGGAAAACAAGGCGTGCTCTAGTAGATGAGGTGGGTTCTCATAGGGCCATTGTGTATTTTTGCTATCTAGTTGTCTCTGGTACTGGTTGTCCTGAGTGTCCTGCACTGGAGCAGACTTCCTGGGAGGCAGGTGGATTTGAGTGGGCCTCCTGTGTGTGTTATGTTAAAGCCTGACTTTGTGAGGCAAGGAAAGCTGTGGGGTAGGGCCCTGCATGCACTGTTCACACCTCTGCTGGTGTAGACATGGAACAGAAGTCTGCCTAGGCAGGGTAGAGCCCTCTGCTTCTAGGTGTGTGTATGTGTGTGTGTGTGTGTGTGTGTGTGGGGTGTCTCACCTGTGAATGTCAGGTTAAACTAGACTCTTAGGAGGCAGACAAAGCTTTGGGGTGTGGTGCTCTGCTTGCTGCTCTGGACCATCACTCTCCATTTATTTTTAAAATGACTGTTCTTATTTTATTATCTATTAATTTAATATTGGTATGNGCGTTTTACCAGCGTCTAGGCACCACATGTGTGCAGTGCCCAATGATGGCAGAAGAGTGCACCTGATTTCACAGAGCTGGATTTACTTGCAGTCATGATGAGCCACATGGGAACAGAACCCAGGACCTCTGCAAATAGAGCTAGTGCTCGTAACAGCTAAGGCATCTATATCTCCAGGCCCTCAGCATTGTTACTGAATGGTAGAAACACACCTTTTCCATTTTGTTCGTGGTTTTCTGATTGTTTTGTAGTTCTTTTGTTACTTTATTTTTTGTTGTTTAACTTTATGGTTCAGTGCTTTTTATTTATTGATCAACTTTGATTTTTCCTCTTTTCTTACTTGTGTATGTGCTGTAATCTTATATTTTATGGGTACTTTGTGGCTTACATAAAATATTCTGGATATAAAATATTATTGTTTTATCTGAAAGCATCTTTTTTTTTTTTTAGTTCTGTACAAACATTCTACAGTTTTCTGTTTCCCCACATGATATTTTGCTACTTTGATTTCCTTGTTCTTCCTTTGCAAGTCTCTTATCTTAGAGCTGTGCTTATTGTTGACAGTTTTTGCCTTTTAATCTTCTTACTATATATTTGAATATTGAGATATGTTCATTACACTAATGAAATATTCTGGATTATGAATTTACTTCTTTTGCTCATGAGACTTGTATGCTCACATGTTGTCATGGCAATCGCTAACCTCTTTGGTCTTCTAATTGAAATACTTTCCTACCTTTGTCAGTTATGGCTGCTGAGTGCTGATTAAATTCCTTCAGCTTTTGCTTGTTAGGAAAGGCTTTTATTTCTCCTTTACTTCTTAGGCTAGCTTTGCTAGATAGGTTATATTTGAGTGGCATTTTTCTCATTCCAGAACTTTTTGTATATCTCATTCTCTCTATACCTAATATTTTGTTGGAAAGTCTACTGTTCATCTATGGGAAATTTCCTTATATGTAGCCCAATGGTTTTAGAATTACTTATTTTTCTGATTACATATACTTCAGAGATGATCTCTTTAGGGTTGTGGGTCTGGATATTTAGCTGTCTCCTGGGATTAAGGAGATATTTTTCTACTAGGTAAAAATCCTGTGCGTTCTCCATGTCTTTTTTCTTGAGCTCCCATAATGCAAGTATTCCTCATAGTTCATATAGAGAGCCTTTGCTCCTTTTCATCTGTTTTTTCTTCTTCCCTAGCACTAGACTATTTCAGCAGACTTGCTTTCCAGTTTAGTACATCTTCCTTCTGTTTGATTACTCTGTTGTTAGTGTTCTTTTATGTCATTTACTGATGTCACCCTCAAGATTCATACACAGACACACACACACAGACACACACACACATTCATACATACACACACACATACAACACACATATACACATACACGTATATACATCCCCACACAAATTGATCTCCTATTGGATTTCCCATTCATATTATAAATTGTGTCTCCGACTTTTTTTGTTTTTTAATTACCTATTTATCTTTTCTCAAATCTGTTTCCTTGGGATAATTATTTCAAATTCTTTTTCTGGCAACTGATATTTCTGTTTTGATTTATTTAAAAAAACAACTTCTGGAGTTATTGCATTCTTGTCTAGAATCGTGTTGCCTTGTTAAATTATGATTTTTGTGCTTTTACACTGTTGTCTGTGCATGTGGCAAAGTGGTTATTTCTACCAGCTTTCTGAACTGACTTTTAAAGGGGAGATATTTTCACCTGTGGATGTGGACTAGGATGCTCCCTAGGAGATTTGTATTGATGCTTTTGTTACAGGTATGTGCAAAAACATGGTTGAATAATATATAAATCATGATGGTAAATTATGAAGCTCCCTGATTGCAGTCTCTTAGTTTCTAGGATTGATTACCTACCAGGAGCATCTAATTCAAGGCTTTGTACCAAAGAGCTCAGTAGAGGTTAAAGAACTAAGTTTTTGTATTTCTGGCTCTTCAGCTTCAGCTATTTCCATCTTGTACTTTCTCCTCCTTCCTACATTTTATTTTTCTTTTTAAAGCTGATTGTGCCCTTAACTTAATTTTTTAAATACTTGTGGCACATTTTTCAACTTGACTATTGTCCCCTGTTGATTTGGGGTCAGCCACACCCAGATCCCACTCTCTCTTTCTAGTAGGCGATTGAGTGTGATCTTGGAAGCAAAGCTCTAAGTGCCCTTTCAGTCTTTGTTTCTGGCTCAGTGGGCATGTTGTCCTTGTGGAGCTACTTGGCTCTAATCAGCCTTATTTTTGGGTATATGGTTCGTTCTGGAAAACTTGGCATGGGCTCAGACTTCATGGAACTTTGCCTAGCTGTGTTCCAGAGGTCGTGCCAACCTCATTACATGTGATGCGTACATATGGTCTTGGTCTCCCATTTGTGTAATGCTTTCTGCAACATACATCTCCTACCATTACAGGTTTGGAGCAGTAAGACCATAGTAACAGCAATACTCCCGGAGACTACTTTATTTTGTTAATGGGATGGGGAAAGCTTTAATGCAAAGAGAAAAGGTATGGTGGTGCTTTCATGTGTGCAATGAGTGAGACACTTTCAGCTCTGTGTCACTAATCTCTCTCTCTCCTCCTCTTTGTTACTGTGACTTTTTGTTGTCTTCTGCCTCCTTTAGCACCCGTGATACTCAGTGAAGAATTCCAGGGTGCTCAGATTCCTGTGTTTCAGCCTGTATCTCTGACATAATGATATCCATTCCTTGCCCCTATTGTTTTCTGTCATGGGACTGCAACTATGTCTTTACACATGCGAGCCAAGCACTCTATCACTGAGCTATACTCCCAGACCCTTTGCAGATTTTATTTTGAGAAAGGGTCTAACTAATTTGCCCAGAATGAGCTTGAAGTCACTATGTAGACAAAGCAGGAATTGTACTCTTGATCCTACTGAGTAGCTTGTATTACAGAGCTGTCCCACCAGGCCTGGAAGACACCATCTTTCATTTTTATTGAAATAGGAGATAATACTCCTTGTTTTTATGTTTTCAAAAAGATCATTACAGAAAAAGAACAAACCAGTGGCAGCATATGATATTACTCAATCTGCCAAGAGTCTCAGGAAGGAAGTGCTCTCAGTATTCCTCTCCTCTAACTCTGGTGTTGGTCCTTGAATCAGCTGGAGACCATAACTGTGGCATGCTAGTGTGCCCTAGACCCTCACTTGTGGCAGATATTTCCCAGATGTTATTTTTGATATTGAAGCAAACAGATGCCAAGTCCCAGAAACTTGCCTGGCTTCTAGAGTGAATACAGGTTAGTCAAAAACCGAAGGCCCTGCCCACCTCCTACCTTACTCTTTCAGTTGGTTGCCTATTAATTAAGCCCCTTGCTCCCAAGATCTGACTTTTATTTTTACAGGATAAAGAGAACAGAATATTCTCTTAATGGAAGAAGTGTCAGAATCTGTGAAATAGAACAGTGGAATATTATCTGTGGTCTTTTTATGCCACCAGATTGCTATATAGGAGTCTTCCAATGATGACACTTATTACCAGGTTAGAGTTCAGGTTAGAGCTGTTTGTGTCTGGAGTCATCAGCATAAGTATGGACGTTCTGAAGCCCCCCTTTATTTGTGCTGTTTTGGAAGCAGATCACACTTTCAGAACCTGGTAATGAGTTGCTTCTAGAAAAAAAAAAGATGCCTCTTTATTTTTTAATACATCTCCAAGAAAATCAATTATGATGAATAGAATGTAGATGAAAAGAATAAAATCAGAGGTGACATATTATGAGCCCGACATTTTCAACATTGAATGCAAAGAGGTAACATGATTTCTAAGGCAGGATAGTAAAAATAAATTGAGAAAGCTAAATGCCATACCACCAGAACTTTTTGAAGACTGCATTAACATATATTCATACGTGTGTGTGTGTGTGTGTGTGTGCGCGTGCGTGCGCGTGTATTTTTTGTGTATATGTGTATGAGAAAAATCAAAGAAAGGAAGCTGGAGAGTGAGGGGAAAATAGTAAGATAGGGGACAGGGAGAAAGAGACAGAGGAACCCAATTTACAAGTAGTAGTGTTACATATACAACAGAATACAATGTACCCATTAAACTTTACTAGAGAATGGTAATAATGAAATCTGACATTTTTATTCACAGGCAGTATAGATTCAATAACCACTACCATTTTGTGAAAAAATACACTAATGATCCTATTAAAAATAATGACTCTGTGCTTGTTAAGTGCTCATTGATTACTTAAAAACTTATACTCATTTAAGCTGGGAAAATAATTAATAGAAGAATCACTTTGGAGTTCAATTTCCCAATTACAAAGCTTATTTCTCCATTTACCATAAAAGAGACAATATTGCCACAAAATGCAAAGCAGTAATTTTTAACTACTTCTGATTTTGGATGTTTCCTGGAGGTGGTGCCTCTATCTTATGTTGCTGAACAATGCTGAGGCCACATGCCAAGATGGCGTGATGAGCTATGAGCCTATTGAAGGTCAGAATGTGGTGAACATATTCCAAGCACTTGTGAATCTTGTTTCTAGACCTAGAATAAATTTTGTACACTTTCATTTCAGTGTGGTGTGCTCCAAAAAATTTGTAAACTGTTTGAGGGATCATAGTCTGTGCCCAGTTGACTCATTCATAGACACCAAGTGTTTCAAGAAAGGTGTAAAGAGAAATAGAGAGCCCTGATAAACACCCTGCTTATAGTCATTTCCACTAGATTGCCAAAACAGGCTGCATCTGTTATGGCTGTTTTATCTTGGGTGACATAATTGCCTTAATGTCCTAGAGACTCTTCTGCTTTGTTGCTGTATGTGACATACTGCCAATCCGAGAGAGAACAAAAATTAAAATACCTTTTCCAATGTAGTACCACCTCATTGGTTTTGCAGGTTCTGATTCCAGATAGCCATGCTCTGTCTTCATCAGGAAGCTCTAATTCTAAGGGGAATTCCTTTGTGGAACCCTTTGCTAGAGCGAGACCAACCTACATGTTAGTTTTGCCTATGATTTTCTTGAAGGCTGTTGCCATTCTTTTTGGAACCCTCTGAGCAGCCCTCCTATCCAAACTCTGGCAAATGAGGTACCTGGGTTTAGGCTTTGTATATACATAATACATGATATCTGCACTACTCACAATGGAAGAGGTTAGCCACCTGTGATAATAAACCTAAAAATCAACAGAAAGCATGAATGGATGGCACTTGGGATACTCAAGAATCCAATCAAGATTTCTGGGCCTCATCTAGGGAATGCAGTGAGAGTGAATTTAATTGAGCAAGTGCCTGATCCTTTTTATTGCTCTCGAAAAAATGATCAAGAATCAGTCATACTTGAGACATAAAAGCACAGAATCCTGAAGAATAAAAACCAGTGTTGTTGACTCTGGCTTGTGTCAAGGAGGGAACAACACCATGGTATATACCAGTTTCCTCCTCACTGAGTGTTTTCTCATTACACCATAAGAATGGCTTGTCAGGCAGATGGGAAGCTCTAAGACGTTGACATCTCTCTTGATGGAAAAAAGGAACTAGAGGTACATAATCTTTGCACATTAAAACAATTTTTTGTGGATTTTTGTATTTACTGATTTGGTATGTATGCAGGTAGTTGTGTGAGTGTATGTGTGTGTGTGTGTGTGTGTGTGTGTGTGTGTGTGTGTAGTCCAGTGGTCAACTTTGTAGGTCATCCTTCAGGAGTCTTCTACCATGTGTTTCAAGACAGGGTCTGCAGTTGGCTGGCAAGTCACTGTGTAGGTTAGGATTTCTGGTCAGCAAGCTTTGGGGATATACCAACCTTCATCTTCTGGGTACTAGGGCTATACATGCATGTCACTAATGCCTGACTTTCAAAACAGTGATTTGATATAAAATCTCCCATTGTATTAATTAATAAAGGAGAATTATAGGGATGTGTGATGTCACTTTTGAGTAGATAAATCCAAACTTAAATAGCCAATAATTCTATTTTTTCATAGAAATATATGTCTGTTTGATTATTAAAAAAAACTCCATATAAAGAGGTATGGTTGAATGTTACTAGAAATCCCAAATGTGACAGAGACACACAAGTAAAGCCTGCCTCTCCTAACACACCAGAACATACCCATGACCAGTGAAAGCTCCTGTTAGTTTCCAGATACGTGTTTCATCACCTAGCCACTTATTCAACAAGTTGTTTTGAGAGCTTTCAGCCTGTGAGATCTCAGATTCTGTCCGCATGAACTGAACAATGAGCATGCTACCAGGCACAGGATTGGCTGGAAGAGGATAACTTTCAAGATTCTTTTGTCCCCAAGCTTTCTAGTTTTGATCATTCTAAATGGCTGTTTGCATCCCATGAAGTTATTCACTGGGATGTGGTGACAGTACCTCCTAGCCTGATGGTGATGTGGGCTCTCAGTACTGTAACCAAGGGGAGAGAGAGAGAGAGAGAGAAAGAGAGAGAGAGAGAGAGAGAGAGAGAGAGAGAGAGAGAGAGAGAGAAGCAGATTAAGACCAAGAAAAAACGCCTAAAGAAGTGCTGTTTACCTTCCAACTTGGTTAAATTCTTGCCTTGCTTTTTTAAGATTAAGGTCAATAGGAAGGTGATACTCAGTGGAAAGGGGGGATGAAACAGGCAGAGTGAAAAGAGTTTGTGTAGAGAGAATAAAAACGGTTAAATAACCAGTAAATTTGTTATGGGTGAAACTCATGATGGGATTCAGGCTCAGGAGGAAGAATTTTAAGGAAGGAATTGTCACCTTATTTTACTCTAAAGAAGTCATTAAGGATACAGAAAACTGACAAACAAACAAAAACAAAGCAAAACAAACAAAACCCCCAAAACAAAACAAAAAGAAAACAAAACAAATGAACAGCAGCAGCAGCAGCAACAGCAACAGCAACAGCAACAGCAACAGCAACAGCAACAACAACAACAACAATATACAATTTTCTAGGCGAGGCAACAGTAGCCTGCAATACACTGGTGGCAGTGGAGATGGAGAAATAGCTTGAGGAATTTGCAGAAATTTGAACACATTATTTTTTTCTTACTTTTTTTTTCTCTTATAAAGCAGAGGAAGAATAAATGTTGGGAAACAAACAAACAAGCAAACAAACAAGCTTTGGGCTTAACAGGATCCTCTTTGGTCTTCTCACTAAGAAGTAGACATCCCACAGACTTCCTATCCCCAAATACAGTCCTTGTGATTACACTCCCAGAGCTCTGTCATCAACGACTCACTCTCTTCAGTAATTGTCCTGTGTGCTCTCTTTTCACCATGATATAGTCAATACCCCTGTTCAACTCTACATGCATTGTGGAAGCTAGGAATTACACAAAAGCCAGAAGCTACAGGTTGTAGAATCTCTCTGCTGCTGGAGTCCTAGGGTGGTTCTTAAATTTCCAAATAAGAATGCATATTCAGAAGGACAAAGAGGAGATGTCTGTATGGACTGTTGACTGGCAAAGACAAGATGCCTTGTGCCTTCTCAGGGAGCTTTCAGAACCACTTTCACTGTACTTGAGCTGACACAGTTGGGACAAATTTCTTGTCAGTTCTCTGGCAGGGTTCTTAGCAACAGCCTTAAATTACATGGTCCTGAAACCATCAGTGTGGACTTCCTTGATTTCTACTGTACACTTCTAGCTGTTCAAAAGTTCTCTCAACCCCCAATCCCCATATTAACTTTTTATTCTCCAAATACATTGATGATTTCTCTTTTCTTTAAAGAAAGTTGGATCTAACAGATATCTGGACCAAAAGTGTTTCTAAGAAAAAGAACAATTAAATTGAGGGTACCACAGGTACTTCTGGATCTGTCTGGCTTTAGGAGCCCAATCTCTACTGGCAGTGCAAGTAGATCATTCAAGTATTGCATGCCATGGAATGGCTATCTGTTGTTTAAACTGTCACTTTCCACTGCTGCAGTCAAGTGTGTAGTTAGGTTGGAAAAACGTGCCAGCCATGCTAAGAGAATGCCACTGTGTGTAGAGAGGAACATGGGAACCAATGGTTGTATCTTCTTAACTCCGGAGTGTAGAGAGGGAGGCCTCCAGCTAAACACTGCATTTTTCTTCATTCTTTCAGCCCCTCTGAAGTAAAGTTAATGTAATACTATAAATAGTTAAGGTGTACAGAATGGTGTTTTCAACTACTTACACACTATAAAATGATTGCCACTATAAAACTAATTTACACATTTATAAGCACACATAGCTACTTGTGTTTTGTGGTAAGAGAGTTTCAGACCCACTCTCTTGCCAAATTTCAAGCATATAATTCAGTGTTATTAATTATAGTCACCATGATCTCTATTAACTCCATGGCACATGTCATCTAACTGAATGTTTGTATTCTTTGACCCACGTCTTCTCATTTCCCCATGGCGTGTGCACTCCCCACGCTAACAACTATAATTCCAGTCTTCGCATCTTGAAGCTGGACCTAGTTCCAGTCCCCACCTAGAAGTGAGTTCATATAGTATTTGTTTTGTTCCTAGATAATAAAAAATAATAGTCATATAATTCTATTCTCCATGTTCATCCATACTTTGTTGGTTGAATATTGATGTTTGTATCTATTTACCCCATCTTTACCCATTCACTTGCTAATAGATGTTTAAGTTGAATCTCTGTCTTGCCTATTATACTTTCTTCGGCCTGATCTTGTGTATTCACCTGTACAGAAGCTATTTAGTTTGATATGGCCTCATTCTCCTTTTGCTTTTGTCTGTTTGTGCATAGTTATATATTTAAAGTCATTTCTAGATCAACACCAATAACATTTAGCCATATATTGGCATACATTTGAGGTCTGATGTGACAGTCTTAAACATAACCTGACTTTATTTTTGTATATGGTATGAGATGTGTCTAATTCTACTCTCCTGCATGTGAATATCCAAGTCTTCTGACACAATATCTTTAAAAACAAAGTCCTTTTCTTGTGGTTTTTTTTTTTTTTTTTTTGTCTTCACAGGTTTTCAATGGGCAGGGTCTTTTTTTGTTGTTGTTGTTTACCTCATTGATCAAATCTATTCCTAAATATTTTATTCTTTGATGATATTACACATGGACTGTTTTCTTTTCCAGAAAGTTCATTGTGAGTTTACAGAACCAGTACTATCTTCATATGTTGATTTTGTGTCTTGAAAATTTATTAAACTTGTTCCATTAGCTCTAAAGATTTGTTTCTTGTTTTACTGGTGAGACTTTTAGTGTTTACTCCATGTATGTTCATGTCATTTGAGAACAGAGTTAAATTGACTTCTTCCTTTCCCAGTTGGATGCCTTTTATTTCTTTTTCTTTACTAACTGCTTTTACTGGCACTTGCAGTATTATAAAGTATAGAAGTCAAGAGATAGAAAACCCTTGCTCTTGATATTATATAAAATCATATATGACCTTTTCTGTGTTGAAGGACTTCTATACTTAATTCACGGAGAATTTTAAGTGTCAAAAGATGTTGAATTATTTGTTGGGATGCTTTCTTTTTTTCCCGAGTCTCCTTAGATGATGCTGCAGCTTCATACCCTGCATCTTGTTAATGTGGTATGTCATGTTTTCAACTTGTGTGTGTTGAGCTGTCCTTGAATCTTAGAGATGAGGCTCACTACATACTCCTGATAGTGTGTAATTCTTTAATCCTATTGTTGGCTTTGCTTTGTTAGCATTTTGTTGAGTATTTTTCCATCTCTGATCCTCAGGTATATTAACCTATCATTTTTACTTCTTCCAGAATTCATGCCTGGTTTTGCTATAGTAGTCTTATAACATGAGGTATAGAGTAGCATTGCCTCAAAGTTTTGAATAATCAACTATTTAAGTATTTCATAGAATCTTCCATAAAGTCATTATTTTTTAAAGCTAGTGGTGGGAGGATTTTGATGACAAACTTAACCATTTTACTCATTATTTTTTTTTTAAAAAAACTTATTTATGATGTAGTCTTTATTTGTGGTGATTTTTAAAAAAATATTTGTAATATTTATTTTTGGCATATAATTAAAATATTTTTGATAATTTTATATGAGTACTGGATTTACATCATCACCATACTCTTCATTTCCCTTCTAGCTGCTTTCATGTTTCCTCTCAAATTCATTTTTCTCCCACTTAGTACTAGGATACTAATTGAGGGCCTTTCCCTGGTGAAGGCTGATCCTTCTTTTCTCAGTGATCACTGATTACTGTAGCACTGATCTAGGAATGAGAACTTAGGAAATATTCCCTATCGATGTTAACTGGTGTTGGTACTGCAGTGACTTTGTTTAGGGTGTAGCATTGTTGAGATGTCATGGGTGCAGCTTCCCTGTCATATATAGAAGATAGTATCTCAAACCCGATATCCAGGTTCTCTGGCTCTTATAATCTTCTTACCACGTTTTCCACAGTACTTCCTGATCTTAAGTATAGGGTGTCTGTTGTGGATGTATCAATTAGGGCTGGGTACCTCATGGTCAGTCAGTTATTCTTTACAATTTGGCCAGTTGTGGATTTCTGTATTGGTTTCTGTTTGACACAAAAAGGAGTTTCTTTGATGATTGGCATATAATCATGTTTCCACAGCGATTAGTGATTCGGTCCATTTTTATTGTATCTAATGACTATTTTGCACTTAGTATTTAATTTATTTGAATCTGACTTTTTTTTTCCTTCACAGTACTACTTATCAGATTTTTTAAATCTCTGTTTCAACATTTTTTATAGAGTTTCTAGTCTCTATTCCATTTGCCTCGTGTTTGTTTGTTTCCTCATTTTTGATATCTTTCAGCTTAATTTGTTGTTGTTGGATTTTTAAATTTTATTTGAGACTTAACTTCAGGTTATTTATAAGAGATCTTTTATTTTTCTTTATGTAAACCTGTACCAGCATAAAATTTTCTCTTAAAAATGTTTCTGCTGTCTCTCATAAGTTCTAGTAGACTTTTTTTGGGGTTTATTTTCATTAGTCTTGAGATACCTTTTAAAGAATTATTTTAAGGTTTTTAATTATGTGTGTACATATGAATACAAGTGCCCAGGGAGGAGAAGAGTTTTGCATTCCCTGTTCTAAAGTTACGGGCAGTTGTGAACTGCCTGATGTGAGTGCTGGGAACTGATCTTGGCTCCTCAACAATATCAGTCTGTGTTCCTAACATTTGCATCATTTCTCTAGCCTGTCTTAGGATATCTTTAAATGTTTACTTTTGATTAACCTTCTATTTTATTTTTTTGAGCCAGTGATTGTTTATGGAGGTATTGTTTAATTTCTATGTGCTTGTTAATCCCCTAGCTTTTCTTCTGTCAGTGATATTTAGTTTATTCTGTTGTAGGAAAATCATTTGACAAAACCCAAATAATTTAAAAATGTGTTTGAGTCTCTTTCATGTCCTACTATTTTGTGTAACTTAAAAAGCATTCCATGTGTACTGTAAAAGAATGTGAATCCTATTACCATTAAAAGAATTTTTAAAAAAATAATATGTAGTTCTGGCCTATTGCTACGTATTAACTCTTGGTATCAATGATATATCTAGTATTGACCTTGAATACCTGTGTTTCTTACTATTATTACACTGCTGTGTATTCCTCTCTTCAGTTATGTAAGCATTTGTTTTATATATTTAAATTCTCCATGTTGGGTAGATAAATATTAGTAATTACTATGTCTTCCTGATTCAGTGATACATTTCTCAGTCCATTGCGTTAATTCTTGTTTTAACTTCTGTCCATGTCTTTTGATTAAAAAAAAGAATCTATTCATGTGTAAAGCGAGCAGTGACAGGGATTTACTATTGTCATTCGATCGTCTTCTTTTCTATTTTTCTCTTCATTTATTCCCTTCTTAGTCGTTTACTGACTTTCTCTGTAATTTGATAGATTAAAAAAAAATAGTATGTCTCAATTCCTTTTTTTTTGAAACAAAATACAATGTGTATGTGTGTATGTACCATACAACTTTTCTGTGGTTAGTGTGAGATTTTCTTTATATTATATCAGTGATGACTTATATTAGGTTGATAACAAATATCTTTAACTGAAATTTATAAAAGGAAGCAGAGATAAGCAGGAAATTCTTGGTACCTAAAAAGTATAAGGATGCGTTATGTTTAGAACCTGTTTTTAAGATGGGCAGAAAACTTGGCGCTATATTCCAGGAGAGATGGGTATCACATCTGAGACTGGCAGATGCGGAACAACAAATGGATGAGTGGTAATGTGGTTAGCGCTTTGTATCCCTTCCTATTTCTTATTACCTACGCCACAATTTATATCTTTTTATACTTCATATTCATTCATAAATTACTGTATTGATAAATGTTTTAATACATTTTTAAAACATTTATACTAGAGTTAAATGTTGTTCTCATATGACCTTTACAATAATAAGACATTCTGACTTTGCTTGTATTTTTATCCTTATGATTTATTTTATTTACTTGTTCTTATCTTGGTAGTTCCTGTTACTTTGTCTCAAGTTGAAGAACCCACTTCAGCATTTATTTTAAGACAAGACTAATGGTGACGAGCTGCCATAGCTTTGTTTGCCCAGTGAAAGATTTATCTTTCCGTATGAAGGACAGAACAGCTTTCTTGGTTGTCAGGGTTTCTATCTGTCCCAGGCAATTTGAACACATTCTTCTAGTCCCTCATTGCCTTCAAGTTCTGATGGTTAAATCCACTGATAACATTTTGGACATTCTTTTCTATGTAAACGAATTGATTTTACTGTCTATTTTTTCAGATTTCTCTGCTACTCCTGATTTTTGAACAGGATACACTTTAATATCCTGGAAAAGTATGGGGGACTCAGAATTGAGTGCAACATGACAGCCTACAGTTGCTTAAGTTGTATAAAAAATTCCAGGTAGGAAATTCTTAGGTCTTCCTAATTCCTCTCTTGGAGCACCTGCTAGTCTTAGAGGCCTCTCTCCTTTTCTAAATAACTCTATGATCACTTTGCTAAAAGTAATAAATAAATAAAAATTAAAGAAAACTTCTCCATATTGTTCCTTAGCAAAATACTCCTTTTAGAGACATACTTGTGCTCTGTTTCCAATAATGACTAGATATTTTCTGTCTAGCCTATCACAATGTCATGATGTGTAAAGAATTAACATGATTGTTTTCTGGATATCTAGGACTGTGAGTACAAGTTTTTTTGTTTTTTTGTTTTTTGTTTTTGTTTTTGTTTTTGTTTTTGTTTTTTTTTAGCTCAAGGGTATAGGGAAGTGCAAATTAGCTTTAGCTGTAGCCTATTGTGAAGAGCCTTGTGTTTATCCTTCCTGGTGCTGCTATTTGTACTTCATTGTCATCATTCATGAGAGAAGGAAGGCCTCATGTAGCCTATGTTTGACTCCAATTCTCGATGTAACTAACCAGGTTCTTGAAGTCTAGGTCCTTTTGCCTCCATCTCAGAAGTGCCGGGATTACCTTCATGCAGCGCCTTGTCTTCCTCAAATGTTCAGATGTTTAACAACTCATTATTATTTTTTTATTTTTTTATTAGATATTTTCATCATTTACATTTCAAATGCTATCCCGAAAGTCCCCTATACACTCCCCCTGCCCTGCTCCCCAAACCACACACTTCTGCCTCTTGGCCCTGGCATTCCCCTGTATTGGGGCATACAATTTTTGTAAGGCCTCTCCTCCCAGTGATGGCTGATTAGGCCATCTTCTGCTACATATGCAGCTAGAGACAGGAGCTCTGGTGGGTAGTGGTTAGTTCATATTGTTGTTCCTCCTATAGGGCTGGAGACCCCTTCAGCTCCTTGGGTAATTTCTCTAGCTCCTCCATTGGGGGCCCTGTATTCCATCTAATAGATGACTGTGAGCATCCACTTCTGTATTTGCCAGGCATTGGCATAGCCTCACAAGAGACAGCTATATCAGGGTCCTGTCAGCAAAATCTTGCTGGCATATGCAATAATGTCTGAGTTTAGTGGCTGTTTATGGGATAGATCCCAGGTGGGGCAGTCTTTGGATGGTCCTACCTTCTGTATCAGTTCTAAACTTTGTCTCTGTAACTCCTTCCATGGGTATTTTGTTTCCCATTTTAAGGAGGAACGAAGTATCCTTCTTGAGTTTCATGTGTTTTGCAAATTGTATCTTGGGTATTCTAAGTTTCTGGGCAAATATCCACTTATCAGTGAGTGCATATCATGTGAGTTCTTTTGTGATTGGGTTACCTCACTCAGGATGATATCCTCCAGATCCATCCATTTGCATAAGAATTTCATAAATTTATTGTTTTTAATAGCTGAGTAGTACTTCATTGTGTAAATGTACCACATTTTCTGTATCCATTCCTCTGTTGAGGGACATCTGGGTTCGTTCCAGCTTCTGGCTATTATAAATAAGGCTGCTATGAACATAGTGGAACATGTGTCCTTATTACAAGTTAGAACATCTTCTGGGTATATGCCCAGGAGAAGTATTCCTGGATCTTGTGGTATCTGTGAAGCCACAAAACTAGACATGCAAGACGGCCTTAAGGGAGAGGGCATCGTAGATAATAGGTAATAGGAAAGCAGGTGACATATTGGTATTAGAAAAGTTTAAGCAATGAGGGGTGTAGCTTTAATTTTTTAAATCTCATTTTAATGGTAGTTTGTAAATGCTTTATCCTCCCTGTTAGCCCACCACTCACCAGAGATAGTGGAAAAGAAGGATACAGGAGAAGTGGACCTGTTTAGAAAGGTTCTTTGGCACAACCGTGTTTTCTGGAAATTGGCAGTTCAGTTCACAG
>LR749675.1:2016106-2038606 GCA_902729485.2 Mus minutoides | reverse complement strand
TACGTGGTACATGAACATTTGTGGATTGATAGATCAGTTGGTGACATACAATTTAGCACTAACCAATACAAACAGAATAATTGCCTATGATTTGTGAAATTGTTAATTGGTTGTGCAATTCACACATGTAGCAAATATTTAATAAACACAGGCAGCCAATCAAAGATCCACAACAACTTGTGCAGAATTTTGGGTATTTGGGAGAATTGAGACTCTTTTCATCATTGGCAAAATGGCTTCTTAAAAACTAGGTTCAGAGTAATCTACAAGTGTTATTTTGAAATGGTTTCTATTGTTAAATTCTTTTGGGGAAGCAGTTGTCAAAGTACAAAGTTATTTTCCTGGACTGTGTAATAATCTCATGGTAACTGACAAGCAGTGGTTCATAACAGGTAATATGTTGCCAGCCTTTGACCATAAAACGTCCTTTTTTCCCTTTGCAAATGTACATACCTTGGAAGCATTCTCCAGGGCGTACCTTGAAGAATGCTCTCCTCTGCGTTCAAGTGGGATGCCTCCACAAAGCAGCTAGAAGAATTTTGCAGTCAACCTTGATTTTCTCCTTTGTGTCTGAGAAGGTGCGAGCAATTTGCTACAGTGGACTCGGAGGAGGCCAGATTTATGCTTCCCAACAGAGTAAAGTGACTTCAATGTACAGATTGCCGGTGTTGAGAAATGTAAGCTCTGGGGATAAGGGGAGGGGATCTGCAGCCAGGGAATAGCTCAGAAGAAACAGATGAGCACAGGGCTCTGCCCTCTTCCATCGCTGGTGGCTCTGCTTTCCCCCCACCACACCCCCGCATCTGCTTAGCTTGGGTGTGGAACATTGTACCCAAGGTTGGCTGCCTCTGTGCAATGCAGAGCAATTTCTCCCCCACCTTTCCACCTCCATATGCCACTCTCTGCACAAATCCACACCTACTTCAGGAGTCATGTTTAATGCTTCCTTAACTGGCCGGTTTTCCCTTCACAGAGGAAAGAGGTGTCTGCATTAGCTAAATCAGTATTACTAAGTAAACAAATGTGGGAGAGAGTGGACATTTATTAGAGTTGGAGTTTCTAGCGTTAGGCATCCCATATATTGACCTCAGGGGCTGGAATTATTTCCTTCATCACAGAATCAAGGTTAATGTATATAACTTTCCCAGGAAACAGAACTAGTAAATGATAGATGTGACCTCAAATCTGTGTCTCCCTGACTCCAAAGCTCATTGAGTCATTTGAAAAATGCACAGACAGGAAAAGAAATTCACATGGATTATCTCACCTGAATTTTGGAAAGGTGATTTTAGATTAAAAAGAAAGAAAAGAAGAAAATGTGACCATTTTATCCCTAGAGACACAACAAGTCAAAGGCTCACAGGAAGTGACCTAAGTTTTGGCCTGATGATCCAGTCTCGAAGCAGAGATCTCTGAGATTATTTTTATGATAATCATGATCATAAATTCAGAATTATTTATGGGTTCAAAGTAACTGGTAAGTAACACATTCCCACAATTAGTTTTTAAATTCTAAAAGCAGGATTTTAATTTTTATTATTTTCTGTTTACTCCAAAGGAGGACTGTAAGGCCAAATGTGGCTTGGTGATTTATCAGTGTCAACATAGATACAATCTCACAGTTGGATAGCCTTTATTTCATTTAGTCCCTGATGATCCTGTGCAGTTAGAGGCTATATATTATCCTAACTGGTGGAGGATGATGATAAAGTTTACAGACCTTATCTAAAGAGGGCTGGTCCTTACCCTCTTCTGGCCCTAGAGCCCCTGCTCTTATGTCACTACCGACCCCTCAAATTAAGACTCCTTCTCAAGATGTCTGTCTCTCATTCCTACTCTTTTTTTCAATGTGGTCATGAACTGTCAATGGATATGGATGTAAAGTGAGAAGAAATCAATAACCCAAATTTCTCATCCAGGAGAGAAGTCACATGTGCGCATGTCAAAACATGCGTGAGTCAGGTCGTAAATGGAGACGCCGCAGACCGCGAGCGTCTAAGCAGCTCATTTATTTCTGGCCTTAAGTTGGTTTTGTGTGTCCCATCGCCACAGCCTTTGCTCATGTGGTAGTGAAATCCTCTCATAAGTCAATCTCTGTATATCTGAGTCCTGGTGACTTGTTTTTTGTTTTTTGTTTTTTTTTTCTTCTCCTGATTGATTAGGATGGAGTATCCGTACCTCCATCAGAACTGCATATTGTGAAAGGTGTGACAGCCCCGTGTATCACCCTGGGACTCCATCATTGCAATAGCTGGAGTCCCAGATTGGATTGCGCCTGAGCATTGACAATCCAGTATTGATGTTCATGTGACACCGGGAGCCACTGTAACAATCTTTATTTTATCTGTGGCTTTTGCTCTCGGGCTTGGGTTGAGCCCCCACAGGGTTACCACGATAATCAACACCTCTAATTAGCACTTAGAAATGTCTGACTCCCAAGGCTGTCATTAGAAGACAGGCTTGGTGTGCAGAATACGGAAACCCTTGCATTTCCCGAGTAAAATCTTCCTCGCAGGCCTATGTCATGGATCTTGCTTTCAACGTTCTGCCAGCAGGAGGACCCCCTCCCTGCTCCCTTCATTTAGGAAGAGCTGAATTCAGAGGATGAGGTCCTCCTGGGCAATTGGGAGGCTGGAAATTAGACATCATGTCACACGCTGGATTCTTCTCATGAAAGCGGGTGTCTGATGCAGGGCCTCCTTCAGCTCTCCACTGCAGAGACTGAGGTGATGATGTGTGTGCCGTGATCAATGCAAGGGAGAGTAACAGGGGCGCTCCCTCCCCTTTGATCTCATTTTCCTTTTACAAATGAGATGGGGGAGGAAGAGCCCAGCGCTTGCTCATACCTCTGCACTCAGCAGGCCCAGGAGACCACCGAGACAGACAATGTCTCCATCTCATTCACTTCACCCTGCTCTGAGCAGGAAGTCAAGTGATGAGAGGCACTGGAGAGCACGCCACAGCGGATGCTCCTGTGAGTAGAGAGGGAGTGGTCCCTGGCCTAGAGGGGTGGCCTGGCAGATGCCCTCTGAGAACATCAAGTCAGATGTAAGCTAATACTGAGTACAGTTATTATTACTATTAATTGTTATTTATTGCTATTGTTATTGCGGAGATAAACAAGACCTCCAGAGAAACTAAGGAAAGGGTTAGACACTCAGATGTGGAGGGAGAGTGTTAGGCTAACAGTTGTGCAGAGTGGCTTTGATGGCCTGCTTTAAACATGTATAGCTCTGTAAGCAGCTGATATCAGCTTAAGGGAACCTGTCCCTAATTTCTCAGGGGCTTGTCTCTGTGTAACTCTGTGAATTTATTTTGAGAGACCGACTCAGTGAGGCAGGTGGCAGGGAACGGGGCAGGGGTGTGAAGAACAGAATAGAGGTGGGTGTGGTTGTCCTAGACCCCTGTAGAACAAACACGTTGCCACCACGATCCCCAAGTCCTTCTTAGGTCTTGCATGCACAATGAGATTCTTCCATCAGAACCAGATCTGGGGCAAAGCTCTGTGGACAGAAGAAGGTCAGAGAAGCCATTTATGACTGGCATGACTGCTAGGACCAGATAACTGGGTTCTCTGCTCCTTAGAGCAGCACGCTTGCAAAGTTGCTTGGGTGGCTATGTTCCTTATTTCTGTCCTACAGAAGTCCTAACAAGATTAACCATCTGTGGGCTGGAGGCCGTGCAGCCTCTGAAGGTTCCTTCTAGTTGAAGGATATCGGAACCTAAGCTCTGATACTTTTTCTTTAGTGTTTTTCTTTTTTTCTTTCCTTCTTTTCTTTCTTTTTAAAAATAAAATTGGCTTAACTTCCATTTCTTTGCAGACTTGAACTGCCTCTTATCCATTTTCCTGTTTGTTATTCAGCTAGCTACCAAGGCTGAGAAGTAAGCAGGGGCTAGTGATATATAGGTCTCTCTCTAACACACACACACACACACACACACACACACACACACACACACACTTTAATTGAGATCCAGTAGTACTCTGACAATGTTTAAGTCAAAGGAATAATAACCAATTGTAGTTTTTCAGCTTAGCTCTTATGAAGAGAACAGAATTTATATCAAAGCAAACCATTTAGCATGTGTCAGGAATGTTTATAGGCAGTTTCATGCGTATCTGTCATATTTTTAGGGTAATTTAAACCCCAAAGTCGGTACCCGGGGCTGTCACTATGTACTTTTATGTTAAGAAGCTGACATTAAGTCCATAACTTGCCAAAAGTCACACAGCCAAGTGTTTTGATTTTCTTCAAGTTCAATGCACTGAAAGTAGGCTGCTTCCGTTCTTGTTCTTTTTTTTTTTTTTTTTTTCCCACTTAGGCTGAGCTGCCCTCTGCCTTGGTGTTACCTGATGCTGAACCCAAACTTCCAGCGCTCGGTGCATCTGGTCATTACCACAGCAGATACTGGATTCCAAGGGGGAAAACAGTTGGGTCTTCAAGCCACAGACAGTGCAGCTGTGGACAGGAGCAGCACCATCTGAGCCATGAATTTCCTCTGTAAAAATGGAAACGTGTGCCTGTTAGAATTAATGACAAGAGGCAACTGCACTAGCAGATAGGCAGTTATGGCAAGTGGCTCCCTTCATTAGGGCTAGAGCAACAGTGGTTCTCAACATGCACATTGCGATCCCTGACCCCTTTGGAAGTCAAATGTCCCTTTCATAGGGTTGCCTAAGACTACTGCAAAAATACAGATATTTACAATAGGATCCAGAACCGTAGCAAAATTGCAGTAATGAAGTAGCAACGAAAACAATTTTATGGTCGGGGAAGGGTTGGGGGGGGGGGGTCAGCACAACATGAGGAACTGTATTCAAGGGTTGAAGCATTCAGAAGGTTGAGAACCACTGGACTAACGTAAGCTAATGTAGCTTTCATAATGGAATGTCTGGGCCAGGAGAGATGGATCATCACTCAGTAAAATTACAAGCATGAAGACTTGAATTTGGATCCCAAGAACCGGTGTAAGAGCCAGGCACGGCGGCAGTGTAGGCCTGTAATCCCGGCACTTGGAGAGGTGGGAATGGGCAGCTCACTGGGGGGTTGGTAGCCAGCCTTCTACCAAATTCCCAAACTTTGGGTTCTGAAAGAGACCATATTTCGAGAAATAAGACAGCGACAAAGAAAGACATCTGACATACATCTAGCCTCTACTCCAGCAAGCGCATGCGCACCCTACATGTGAGCACATGTGATCACACACACCAAATTTTGGAGACAGATTTTAAAGTATAAAATACTTTTACTCGATCTTCCCTTTGCTACCTAGATCTTTCTAGGCAGTAAATATAAGGCATAGTCGGAGATTAAGTATTTTTGTATTTCCACCTAGTAAGCCATTGGCTGAGAAACGAGGACTAAGACAGAAGGAATACAGCGAGCAGGGATGTGCAGAGTTGGTGCTTGCTCGTGTTGTATGAGTCCCTGGGAAAACTGGAAGGTAGAGGCGGGCTTTCTAGTTTTCAGACACAGTTTGGTTCCACACCTGCTTTGTCAGTGTGACCAGGCTGTCTCCTGTTTGGTCTGTTTACTTGCTATTTACCCAAGTCTGCGATCAACAAGAAAACACACCTCGCATCTCCACTTGGCAAGAGGAAGGATTGAGGCAACGCAGCAGCTGTCATATTTATTCCAGTGGCAAAGCAGGTCAGGAAAATTGATAAAATTAATCATATAAACTAGCAAGCATCAGGAGTGAGAACAGGAGGGAACAGATGAGTTCTTGCTTCATTCCAAGCTGCACCTGCCCTTCGTTCTAATGGAGTTGGTTTCAGTCAGCTGACGGGGAGCAGAGAAGCAGAGAGGGGGCAGGGGCCTATGGTGGCAATGGAAATAAAAGCCTGAAGAGAAATTGGAACACGAGCAGTTATTGAGGTAGATCTTAGGCTGTAGGCCTGTGGTGCCTGTGAAACTCTATTAACTTCTCCAAGGCTGTCAGAAATCCATCATCAGGTGTCCTGTGAAGGGAATAAGTTCAGGGCCTCATATTGGCTTGGATCTATGGCCCAGAGATCCTAACTGTTCTGGGCAACATTTCTTTCCTGTTACGAGGAGAGTCATGACCTTTCCTGATTTGGTTCTTGACTCTTGGTGTGCTGTGACATCACCTGGAGAGCTTTAAAAAAAAAAAAAAAAAACTACAGGTAGTTAAGCTGAAGGGATGGCTCAGTGGTGAGGTGCTTGCTGTGTAAACATGAGGATGAGTGTTCAAATCCTTAGCACCCAATGAAAAAGCTGGGTATGCTTTGGATGACATTTTTCATGGGGAGGGTGCAACACAGTTCTTTCTTAATGACAGACCCAAGTAAATATTACCCTAAAGTCCACCTTGGTGACTTATAGACGTATAATGTAATTACAGAGCGTGAAAGAAGCCCACCGCAGAATAGGTGATGAGTTGAAGCGGATGTAGTTTTGGAGTTGTCTATAATTTATAGGTAGCGCCCCAGGTCGGAAAGCCTCTTCAAGGTATCCTAGCTGCTGAGTGTCAATTCCTCCAATTTTGTTTCTGCTTCTACAGCCTTGGGGAGGGGGCTTGTGAATCTTAAGCTTCAGTCTCAGGAGCCCCCTCCAGGATGGGAGGTGTCAGCTCAAAGAAAATTGCTACCCACAGATGACAGTGTGTGCCCATCAAGCTAGCTCTAGGGATGGTGAAGACAGGCAGATTCTTGGAGCTTGCTGGGTAGCTGCCCTGGCATAATTGATGAACTCCAGGTCCAATGTGAGAGTCTGTCTCAAAAAATAATGTGGAAATGCAACGAGGAAGACACTTGATGTTGATCTCTAGCCTTCCCTCTACATGTATATAAAAATGTTTAACACACACACACACACACACACACACACACACACGCACACACACACACACACACTACAAGTTCCAAACAGCTTAGGAGAAAAGAATCAAATTGTGTGTGAGTTCCAGACACTGAAAATTTTTGCAATTGCTTTAGACTGAAACTAGGATGAAGTTCGTTTCGTTCTGAAACCAATGGGCTTACAGTGGCTAATCTCAAATATTAACATTCTTCAGACTCACCTATAGCAGTCTAGCAAAGCTGGATGGCTTACTTCTAAGACCAGGAGTTTTCACCTAGCAACTCTGGACTGCTTACACAGGTATTCTTAAGATATCTGTTAAGGATTAATGGCTTAAGGAAATAGCACTAGATTCTTGTTTTCACCCTGTCATTTATTGACGGTAATAATTTTGTACATTGTACAGATATTACAACCCACAATAATTTTATTAGTACTTATATAGTATATTTAGTCAGATTCAATCCATATCCCAACTTCTTAGAGATCCACCCTGTTTCCATACCCATCCAGCTTTGTATTTTCCCCCCTGCATCAAGAATATTTGGCATTATCCAAATATTCTTGGCTATATGTCCTTCCACTGATGCATGGTTTACATACTAGGAGTTATACACTTAGAGAAAACTCCTCCACCTTCCTTTTCCTCTGCTGGGATTATGTGATTTACTACTTCTCCACATTCAGATTTGGTTTGGCTTGAATTTGCATTATCTTGGGCATGGTGTCCCAACTGCTATAGGGTTCATGTGAGACACTTCCCTGCTACCTCCAGAAGTCACTGTTTCTTTGTAGTCAACCACTGCCTCTGGTTCTTATACTGTTTCCACCCCCTCATCTTCAGTAATCACTGAGTCTGAGAAAGAGAGTAATATATATATATATATATATATATATATATATATATATATATATATTCACTTAAGGCTGAACGTTCTGCAATATCTCATTTTCTGTGCTTTGACCAGATATGGGTCTCTATGTTGATCACCAACTACTACAAATAGAAGCTTTTCTGATGAGGGTTGAAAGATCTATTAATCTAGGAGTATAATGAGAAGTCATTAGGAGTCAGTTTAATACTGTGTCTACTTTTTGGAAATCATAGCAGTAAATTTCCATTAGGGTCTCTGATTTCTTTATGCATAGACTACTGGCCTAAAAATGGTGCCAAGTACAGGTTTCATCTTGTGGAACAGGCATTACCAGAAAGTAGTTGTTTATTTCTGTGACCCACCACCACCACTATTGCTCCTGGGAGCATGTCTTACCAGGCCAGTCACTACTTTAGCTCTCAGGGTTCATAGGTGGGAAAAATGGTGATTAATTTTTTCCTCTGCTAGCATGCATATCACCTTCCAACACTATTAATGCTATACAGTAGGGATGAAAGGTCTAGGTCAATACCATCTTAATTTTTCTATATCTTCAACAAGATGGTTTTATTGTCAAGTTATGGAGGATACTTGACAACAGTATGTTTGGGGTCTGTGAGACTTCACTGGCCAACAAATTCTAAAAGAAGTAACATTCCTCGCAATGTTGTTTGTTTGTTTGTTTGTTTGTTTCTGGTGTCTTGTAGGGGCACTGCTGCCTCTTTATAGGGTAACTTCATTTGAACTCTTTTTATGTAGTTATGTAAATAAATTCTTGAGTGTGATTTATCCCTCACCATATTAACTTCTCCACCTTGTTTTACCCTCCACCCCCCAATGTATTACATGTCTCAGTTCAAACACTGTTTAGCGGACAACCGAGACAGTGCACATTGAAATACTTTTTTAAACTATAAAACAAAGCATAAAATGTGCTTTTATTAATTTTTATTTAGCTTTATGCTTTTATATCTTGTTATAATTATAACATCTTGCAGATAGGTCATTCCTTCATTAAAGTAAACTTAACAAATACATTACAAAACAAGTCTCAGACTGAATATTTGGATATAACAAGCATTTTTGCCTTATGAAGCTTGTATTATGCAACAGAACCAAAATTTACCTGCTTTCTATGACCTGTGAGCTAAGGATATATATATATATATATATATATATATATATATATATATATATATATATATATATACACACATACACACACACACACACACACACACACACACACACACATATATATATATATATATATATCAAATGATATACATACATATACATATATTCATTTGAGGAGTTGTTGCTTGCATGCTTCAATGTCAGAGTAGAATAGCAGTGACAGGTGAGATGGAACACAGGGTCTCATAATATCTACCACCTGCCCCTTTAGTGAAAAAGTTGTATGATCTCTGTTCCAGTAGAAGAGTAAATTTACATAGTCAAACATAAGGTTGGGTAGTGTAAGAGATGGGCATCTGCTTTGATACTAAAATCCTCCAAAGTTATGGCTGTAAACAGAACCTAAGGAATGAAAGATGGCAATGGCTTTAAAGGTGGGCAGGGTAGCATGATAAGGCACCTTAATGGGAAGTTCAGTTTTTTGAGGTTCTGTAAAAAGCAAAGCCAGTGTATTGGAAGGGTAGGTGTAAGGTGACAGGCTCTTACTGGTCCAGGTCAGCATGAGGACACAGGCAGGCAGAGGATGCATCCACAGGGCCTTTCATTACACAAGGAGATTCATTTCTAAGTACAAAGCCACTCTTTTATTAAGACCTTGTTGATGAAAATAAATAATTTTTAAGAGTAAAAGGTAATTGAAGATTTAGGCTGAGGGAGGAGGATCCTAATTTGACTCTATCTTGACCTAGACCCTGGAGTTCAAGGCCACTATGAACTTAGTGGCTAGACTCTGGCTCAGGAACAAGTAGACAGACAGACAGACAGACAAGGTGTGGCTCAGTGGTAGAGAAGCTGCCTGGCATGTACAAGAGCTTGGGTTCCATCCTAGGACCACAACAAAGAAAGAAAGAAAACTAATTTTGAAGTCATGCTTCATTACTAGGTATTATTTTAAAGCTACTACAATCTTCAAAATGACACTAATAGATGTTATTCTTATTTTATTGAGGTTAAGAGGAAAGTAGAGAGATGCTAACTGCCTAATGTTACCCAATTGGTAAGTCAGATATTGGATTTAAGTTCATACATGGTAGCTTCTTAATTGCTTTGAAGATACAGTAAGAGGAGAAGTGCACCAATTGGAACCTTTTAAACATCTAAGCAAGAGAGTATGTGTAACAGTCTATGAAGCAGAGAGGTGATGGGCAAAGGTCAACAAGGTGTGATATGATAGACCCTGTAATAGTGAGCGACAGAGAAAGGCCAAGAACAAGTTTCAAGTCAAACAACGGGTTGAACTGCTCGCAGACAATGATGTGGTATGTGATAAATTTCCATTTGGGGCAGGATTGGATACATATGTTTCTTCTTCTTCTTCTTCTTCTTCTTCTTCTTCTTCTTCTTCTTCTTCTTCTTCTTCTTCTTCTTCTTCTTCTTCTTCTTCTTCTTCTTCTTTTTCTTCTTCAACCATGAAGACCCTTTTAGAGCAGAGACAGGCCCCTGTATCCTGTTTCACCAGGTAATATGGTGTATGAAAATTAAATTGCTTAATGCAACTTTCAGAAAATTGAAAACATCTAGTCTTTACTCACATTGTACACATATGGCTTTTCAAGGCTATGCCATTTTAAATTTTAACTAGAAAACTTTGACTTTTATATGTGCCTACACAGGTGTGTGTGTGTGTGTGTGTGTGTGTGTAGGGTGTGCTCATGCCTATAAGTGAGTGTGCCTATGTGTATGCTCACAGTGGCCAGAAGATGATGTTACATGGTGTCCTGCTTTCTCACTCTCAGGCATGTTTCTTTGAGATAGGCTCCCTCAATAAACTAAGAGCTAGGCTAGAGGGTCTCAGGCTTCAGAAGTTGTTGCGGGAAATATTAAAAAACAAACTGCCAAGTTCCTCTGCTCCATTCAGCTATTTTCTGCCCACCAAATCTCTGGTGGGGCAAGAGCTCCCAAATTCCCTTTGATGCTACACCAGCCCCATGTAAAGACCAAAGACCATCCATCCTGCAGTTAGCCCCCACAACACCCAGCAACCCAGTAGGAGCAAAACTCTAGAAGTTTATAATTAGGAATTCAGAGTTATGTATCAATAAACTCTCAATTCCAAGATGCCCACACAATAATTTCAGAGCCAATTCATATTGATGCAAACTGCCCACCTAGAACAGATGAGTTATCCCAATTATTCTATCCCTACATGACATTCATAACTACCTGTGGCTATTAAACCCATGGAGGATCAGGATCTTCTTCCTGTCCATCTGCCTCCATCGTGACTTCCCTCACCCTCCTCTGAGTCACTCTCTGTCCATGCAACTTTTTGCACTGCCTCCCTTTTCCCTGTCCAATCACAGGCCTCCTGTTGCACTAATATTTTAATGTAATTAGACAGGGAAAATCCTGCCACAAGCAGTCTTTCTGTCTCTGCTTTCTTAGCCCAATCTAGTTACACAACATAGCTAGGTCCAGGATTTTATTCAGATCCTCAAACGTGTACAGCAATTGCCTGTACCCACTGAGCTATCTCCCGAGGACGAAAAAGTGTTATTTTGAGTGTTTGAGCCGAGGTAGGTAAGTGAATTCATGTATTTGAGTGATTATTAATTTTTCTATTTTACTCTTTGGCTTTGTAATTTAAGTTATTTGGGATTGGACTTTTTTTATTGTGGTCTTTAGAATTGAATATTCTTTAACCATATTTAATTTCATATTAGATTTATTTGTCTTTTTCACTGACTGTGGGGGTCAGAGGGAAGCATGCAGGAGTTGGTTCTCTCTTTCTCTTATAGGGATTCTAGGGATTGAGCTCAGGTTGTCAGCTTTGGAAACAAACACTTTTACCCACTGAGCTCTCTTGCTGCCCCCTAAAATGCTTATATCTCTTACACTAAACAAACAAATAAACCAACACCCTAGAAGTAGTTCAAAAAAACTTTTATAAATGTTTGCATGTACAAGTTTTTCAAATTCATCTCGCAGATGAAAACCAAGATCCATTCTATACAATCGAAATGAACTCTGTAGAGACATTTTTGAACCCTTTGTGCTCCTGTGGGTCCCTTGATTCTGGTGGAATAACATCACTCGATGCACTAGATCCCTTTGCTTTCTTTAAGATGGCACCCATATGTTGCCAAGCAACAATGACAAGAGTAGACATTGCCCTGCAGCCAGAAATCAGTGGTGGGCCTAACACTTTAAGTTATTATTACTATCTAACAAAATAATGGCTAAGGCTTTCACAGGGGTACCTTCTCTGGAGCAAAGGCTCACATAGACTTCCTGGGAAATGAATTTATGTTCTTTCATTAAAGTGGTAGAGTCAAGTCTGTGGAAGGTAGAAACTGTCTAGAGTAGGGTAGAAGGCAGCACAGTGCCAGACTGGTGCAAAGATAACTTGAGCGGACTTGTTCAGGTCAGTACTCAGGATGTGCAAATGATGCCTCCAATAGGAGGAGAAGAGACAATTGCTGAGACTACCACTGTTTTGGCACATTCCTGAGCATCAGCTTGCACTTGAGTTATCAAAACCACTAACGTAGAAGCCCACTTTCAGTAATGAGGATGGGGTCCGGAAACAGTGTTTTCGTTTCTCAGTGTTTGCTCTTGGCTTTTAATTCTTTACCAATATCTGCTGAGCTAAGGCAACCAAGACTCCTTCAGCATGGTTCTTACTGACAAATATTTCCAAGTTTCTGTTGTTCATATAACAGATTCATTTCTGTTGTGCTCAAAGCTTGAATTTATTAATTGCTCAGCCAGTCAAGCATCTACTAAGTTCCTGGTCTTTAAATAGTTTTTAAGTGTGCCTACAACTCTGACATTATAACATAGCTAATTTAACTGACCTTTATGTAATGTAATCAAGACCATACTGAAGATAGTAGTTATTATTTAGTGAACTCCTCTTATGTGTCAGGCATAATGACACAATGCAAAGGATCTTGATGGAAAAAGTTTCATTTGATGCTTTATAAATGTGTGTGTGTGCATGGTGTGCATGTGAGCACAAGTGTGTGCGTACCACAGTGCACACATGGAGGTCAGAGGGCAACTTTCCAGAGTCCGTTCATTCTTTCTTTTGTTTTTTTTAAGGCAGGGTCTCTGTTGTACATTGTCTCTTCACTGTTTACCTCAGAGTAGCGCACTTGGAATCTTTGAGGCAACTCTTCTCTGTTTCCTTTCTTGCTTGTAGGAGCAGTGAAATGACAGAGGTGTGGCAACACACCTGGCTTTTTATGTGGCTTTATGGGATTGATCTCAGATTCTCAGGCTTGCACATCATGTACTTTTTACCCACTAAGACATTTTCCTGCTTCCTGAGTATAATTTTTATATAATATTTTCGTCCTACCTTTACTTTTGATTGTGACCCATTATTTGAGCTTAGGTATGGAAATTAACAAGTTTCTGATGTGGGGAGTTTTCTGCATTATATGCTTTTGGATTAGGGATATCCAGTCTGTCTATAATCTGTGTGAACACAGCAATGAAGAAACTAAAGCTGAATTAAAAGAAAGAAGTCAAGTGTTCCATTTTTCCTATTATAGATGCAAAGATGCTGACTTCCAGTCCAGGGAACTTTCCAGTTCCTGATGTTCTACAAAGGACAAGCTTCTTCAATAATATTAAGTTCTCAGGATGGATTTAAATTCATAATTAATTAACTGTGCCCTCTCTTCCACCACTGTATGATATTCTATTTTGAGACCAAGACCAATAACTTTGAATTAGAAGGTGAAAACACTATTATATCTCTGTGCTTTGTGTTTCTTAATCTCTTTTGTTCTGCTGCTGTAACACAACACCTGAAATTAGATAGTTTGTAGACAATTTTAATTATAGTTCTAAGAGCAGCAAAATCCAGTAGCACAGTTCTGGTACTTGAAGAGCTCCATTTTGCTAAATCCTATCATGGTGGGAGGTATCATGTGAGTGAGAATGGCTGTGTGCACGAAGAGCAGCAAACTTCCCTCTATCAGACATTCAGTCCTGTGTTGATGACATTAAACCACTGGAGACCCCAGAGCTCTCCTGACCTAATTACCACTTGAAGAGCTCTTTCTCCACTGTTCCATAGTGGATTTAGTTGTCAATATGTAAGTTGGGGAGCCATAGTCAAGCCATAGTAATAAATAAGCCAACCATATGTCAATTACCACAAGCCAATTCCTTTGCTTAATACTGATAACATAATACTGGTAATAAAACAAGAAACACATTTGGTACCTACTATATGAGATATCTTGCAGCAGCAGCAGAAACAAAAAGAATCAAAAATTCACCTCTCTTAGTGTCTGAGGACTCTGAGGGGAGAAGAGGCACTAATTAAAGTCTCTTTAAATTCTGCTATATTTCTCTCTACATCCTTCACCCTGCCAAATAATGCAAAATTGAAAGTAGAGAGTAGACAGACATCACTGCAAGTACAAAAACATAATTCTAATATTAAAGCCAACCAGGAAGACACAACCACTAACAAGCATTAAGAAGAGGCAGAACAAACCCTTGTATAGAATCTTGCTGACAAGTACTATTAAATATTAATTCTATAGACCATGGAGACATCATTAAACAAACATATATACCCTGATGCTGAATGCGCTCTGGTCCCGGCATTTGTTTTACACATGGATGTTGGCTGGGTGTAGTCTTTTGTGTTTTATAGGCAGAAGACCCCCCCCCCCCGCAGCTTCCATTAATTTTATCTTTCCCCATCACTGGGATTCTCCTTGTCTTTCTGTCTATTTGTCTTATCTTTGCCTTTCATTTAATTGGGAAGACAATTTTTAGGGGGAATGAAAGAAGTTGCCCATTTTAAGGCTCTCCTTTAGGAATAAAAGCCTATCATGTTCATCTAGACTTTAAAAAAAATAGAAGTACTACCTATCCACATGGCATTAGAAAAGTGAAAGCCCTGGGTGACCCTTGCCAGGTGAATCTTGTTTTCTAGTTTACTGTGTTTAGAATAAAAAATATGTGTGTGTGTGTAGGGCACATGGTGTGTGTGTGTGTGTGTGTGTGTGTGTGTGTGTGTGTGTGTGTGTGATAAAGTCTTAGCTCATAGAAACTAATAAAATGCCTCTATGATTTTTACTTCTAAAACATGCTCTCTGAATCCGCAGTGGGCTGATACCAGAATGACCTCTTACCCCAGATACTCACAAGCTCAGGTGCTCTGGTATCCATATAAAATGACTTAGTATTTTCATATAGCTTACCCAGTTCTCCCATAGACTATAAATCATCTCAAGATTACTTATAATACCTAATACAATGTAAATGCTATGTAAATAGTTGTTAGACTGCATTGTTGAGGGAATAATAATGAGAAAAAAAAAGTCAGTATTTGCTCAGTACAGATGTAATTGTCTTTCAAAGATTTTTTTTTTCTCTTCTGCAGTTGATTCCAATAGGTTCCCTCTCCCTCTCCCTCTGCAGATGAGGTACCCGACAAGCCTTTAAATTGTGGCAGAGAGGAAAACACAATCATGGATGGAGCTGTGAAGGAGTGCAGGGCTTGTTTAGATGTTCTTAAATGTCAGTAGCATCCAAAGAGCCTGTCCCAATTGGAGACTGTCAGTTTCCTTTCCCAGAGTTTCTGAGTCCCAGGGCAGAATCGAGGCCCAAGGATTTGGTCAGCTGATCTCTTGGCTACACTCTCAGCATCACTGGTCAGGTCTAAAGATTACATTTTCCAGGGTAGGAAATAGAGATGGAGAGATGGGCGGTACTTCAGGCCCCATCTCTGCCCTAAAGCTGTTCTGAACAGAGATGCGGGTAGATGTTGCTTTTCCTGCAGCAGGGTGAGACCAGTGCACAGGAACTGCAAGCTGGTCTCAGGAAGTCACATTCCTTTGTCATTCCCTCGAGAAATCTGTGCGATTACCCAGTGCAAGAGCAGGTGAGCTGGGATAGAAGGAATCTACTGGGCCTCCTGATGTCTGGAGAGGGCGTCACTGAGCTCCCAATCTAACATGGCCGTAGCTGCGTCATCAACAGCAACAGATGGAATCCGAATCTCCCTTCTCAGAGCCCCTGGGCTGGCTAGAGCTTTTCCTGTAGGCTCCTTGGAGCAGCTCATTTTTCCTCATTTCTGCACGATGTTGGAACCAATTAGAAAAGTGATACCCACAGCTTGACTACTTTTAAGATTCCATCCAAACAGGAACACGGACAGAGCATCCTAACCCCCGCACCCCTGCCCGTATGTCCTGCCTTATCACCTTTGTGGGTAACCCCTAGATGTCAATGGACCCTTTTTTCATTGAAAATTAATAAACATTTTGTTTTAGGTACAGCGTTGCCAAAAAAGACAAACACAATTCAGTCTTGCTTTGTAATTAAATACACATCATTATTATTTCTTCTAATTAAAAAAAAATTTAAATGCAAGCATTTTTTTTTTCTGGTCCGATCCACTTTTGGTGGGAACCTGTGATGCTTGGAGTCTGAGGGTAAATTGTGCCCTGAGAAGTAGCTGGTAATGTAGCTCCTGACTTGGCAGTAAAAAGAAAAATAAAGACCTGCATGGTCCCAAGTTGAGACTGCTGACTTTCTCCAGGCAGCCCAGGTGGCCTCTAGCGCAGGTGGATGCTGGAAGTCAGACGGTGGTAAGGCGCTAACAGTCCCTAGGGTGCTGGGATGCCAGCGGTCAGGTGGTCCCCAAGCTGTACCCTGTGTGCATCAAGGAGGCGCGGCCAGGCTCCCTGGACACCGCACAAACAGAGGGAAGCGTGGCGCAGCTTTCTTTTGCATACAATTACAGTGATGGCATCATTTTTTTTGAAACAAACTGTCCATAAATGTCACTGAAAATCCGGGTCTCCTTTTATTAAAACTGAAAAATGTGTATAAATGTAAATAACGGATGACTGATACAGGGATAAGAACGCCACAGCGGCTGCCGGCGCCTCTCTCTTTCTCTCTTTTTTTTTTCTCTCCTCCTCATGTAATTTGCATTAATAAAGAGGCTGTTCCTTGTCGGAATGTGTTTCATCCGGTTTAAAATCCCAGGGCGATCCGCTAGGAAGAGCTCTGGGAGAATCCAACTGTCAGAGCCGACAAGACAAATGAATCCCGGTGTCAGGAGCGTGTGGTTCAACGATGACAGATTGAGAAGAACTGTCCCCCTCTCGACAGGCGGGCTTCATTTTCAAATTAATAAATCTGAATAAAATATTTTTCCTTTCATTACGAGCGGAGCCTGTTTGACAGTTGCCGTGACAGGAGAAGTAGCAGTGTTGATGAGAACAGTTTGCATGAATCCCACCTGGGCCTTTTCTGTTTTATTTTTACCTGCAATCTCTTCCCTGTTTGCCTCTCTGCTTACCCCTCCCTAACCTCCCAGTGTCTTCCTTTCCCCTCCCTTCCATTCCCTCCATCTTCACTCCTCATGCACGTTCCTGCCTCTCCCCTCCTTGCTTTTCATTCTCCTGTTACTATTTCCACTCTGGGAAATTCTCTCTCTCTCTCTCTCTCTCTCTCTCTCTCTCTCTCTCTCTCTCTCTCTCTCCCTCCCTCCCTCCCTGAAAGCTACCATCCTGGATAGAAAGGCTAGATCATTATTTTTCTTTTTAAAAATGCCCACAACTAATTATTTCGAAATGTATATTTTATCTCTGTATCTGTATGAACCATGGTTACAATCCAAGCCCAGGACAGGAGAGGACAGGGGAGGACAGGGGACACAGTGAAATATCTGTAATTTGTATTTTCTCCTTAGGAGACATTCTTCATCATTTTCTCTTTACAAAAATGAATGAATGAATAAATAAATAAGCAAGCAAGCAAACCTTTCAAATTAACATAAAAACATAAAGAAAACCTTTGCTGTTGATTTCCTTCCCAATGTTGAGAGAATGAGTTCAAGTGTGTTTTAGGGATTGGATGTGCATAGTCACATCTTAGTGCGCAGGGTGACAGGCTGTTCCTCCTAAATAATTGAGGAGCCTTCCTGGGAAACAATATGTGATCATTAGAGAAATACCATTGAGAAAAGTGACTTCTTGATAACAGAGGAGGCTTTGGTTTTGCATTTGGTAGAGAATCTAGTCACGGTAAGCAACTTGCAATGACCCAGTTTGCAGCTGAAGATCCACAGAGCTAGAAAAATATCAATCTGACTACAATACTGAAGTGACTCCTGTACTCCCCACATTAAATACAGAAGTCTCTCTTACACTCTGAATAATGAAAAAAAGGGAGGATGAATAAAAGGAAGGAAAGAAGGATAAGGAAGAAAGGAAGGAGGAAGGAAGAAAGGAGGAAAAGAAGAAAGGAGAAATGGAGGGAAGAAAAGAAGGAAAGCAGGCAGAAAGGAAGGAAGGAAGGAAGGAAGGAAGGAAGAAAGGAAGGAAGGAAGGAAGGCAGGCAGGCAAATAGGCAGGAAGGAATGAAGGACTTCTGCAAGAAACCCTGGAAGAAAATGGTGTGGGCATTACAAATCCATAATTCAAGGGTCTGGTCTATGTTTCAGATTTGTGGTACTCTACCCATCCTTTGTAGCTCTTGTCTCCTATCCCCACCTCAAGGTTCTGACTCTGCAACATTTACATTGCAATTTTCTAGGACAAACTCCGTTCTCAACATTTTATATACAATGGGCTTTGTGTAAATTCAGCTACCTATGCCCTCACTAGTCTGACAATGCAGCCACAAAGATCCCAGGTATTTGTGTTTGGGTGCATGGATGTAAATTCTTCAAGAAGCAGTATGAGGCAGTGCAGTCCTGAGGAGAAGTCCATCTATCTAATTCATGTTTTGGAGAGGATGCTTTTTAGTCATTTTAGATGTGGAAGTTTGCTCTAGATAGTAAACATAATGCTCACACTTCTTGGATAGGCAAAGCCCACATTAAATTTTGATGAATTCTGGAGGTAATTACTCTGATAGAATAGCCAGTGACTAACATACCAAAGCAGGACTTCATTGCTAAGATTGGACCAAGCTGCACCATGAGTGTTAAGACTCTCGAAATTCTTACCTGGGTTATTATAGTCCTTTAGCATATATCTCTGTATTTGCAGTTTCCCATATAAATCAGAAATACCATTCCGCTAATATTGCTACTGATAGGCCCCAAACTCAGTTTCATATGAGCTTGATTATAATGTTTAAGTGGTTATTGTGAACATATAAAAATGAAATTAATTTATTATTTTTTGATAAATTCACAAATATAAGCAATACATTCTGAGTACCTTATCTCCCCACCCACTTCCTCCTACCAGCAAGTCACTATCTTTCTATTTTATATTTTTAGCTTCGGGTTTTATTTTATTTTATTTTATTTTATTTTATTTTATTTTATTTTTAGCTTCATGAGCCATTGGGTTTAACCAGGGCCACATGCACAGTCTATTCTAAGATTTTATTTTTCACACATTGATTATTTTGAGTTTTACAACAGGTTTGGGAGGCCAGATGAATATTATAGCATTCATGTAAAGAGTTTATAGGAAACTGTTAAGATTAAGTGACTTAGATATAATTATTTGGTTCTCAAATAGAAAAGGGGACATGAAATTTTTCCTTACTTTACTTAGCATTACATTTTCCCTAATTGCTGTCCCCTGGTCCCATGTGTAGAGAAGTCTTAAGGCAGTAAGAGAGAGGATTATTATTAATTCTGCAATGGCTGGGAATTACTGCTTTTGCCACACTCCCAGCTTACAGTATAATTTATAGCTGCCTCTCAAAATCTTTTTATTTTCACATCCCATCTCTCCTTAAAAAGTTTTGGGTACTATTCAGTGATTAGGAAAGAGTTGTGTCAAGACTATTACTGCCTTAGGCAAATGGTGATAATGATTACTAATGGGAAAACCTACAGAATTTGAGCTCTTCACAGTAAAATGATATGAAGATCATAAAGGATAAAATGATTTCTGTATTATTTTTAAGATGTAGTTCACTTGAAATTATGTGAAGATTGGGAATTCTGCTTTATCATCATGGCTCGGTGAGCTGGTTAGTTATCGAGTATTGAATTTTTGGACAATCACATTTCCTAGAGCTGTTTAATAAAAATGGATAATAATTATTTTTATAGGAATACTTTGAAGACACTTGAGGATAATATAATACCTTACATTTATGCCTTAATAAATTCAAACTATCACAAGACATCATGGCTTTTCCTACATGAATCAGATAGTTGTGGATGAACGAAAGCATAAATGTATAAGTGGATACATTTCCTTATTTTCACAGTGTAGCAAAATAAGCACGGTTACTCCATTTAGCTGATAAACGGAAAGACACAGAGTTGAAGTGCTTAGAATATGAGGAAGAACCAAATTCAAACCCAGGTTGTTTAAGTCTATATTTTTTTTTCCTACTGAATCTTAGGCACCCTTAGAGTCCCATTCTGAAAAGATAGAAAACTCTTATGTTACTAGAATGGACAATTTGAATGGCTCACTAGACACGTCATTAAATTATTTGGCACTAACCCATGCCAGCTGATGGGCAGGTATTGAAAAGATAGAATAGGTCACTTCATTTCATGGGTCCATCAACACCAAGAAGACCGTATTTCTACCTGTTAGATTTCAATAAATACAATTCTGGCTTAGTAAACAGGCGCATTTGCAAGCTTGCTATCCAGTTGTAATAATGGGGTCCCAAGGCCACTGGAGAACACAGGAGAGTGGAAACTTTGGGATCCATGGCCAACAGAAGCTATCCCAGCCCAGAGTACGCTATTTCCCCTGCCATGTCTCCTGAGTGATGTTATATAAAGTCTAACCACCGTGGCTTCTTTTGGATCATGGCACAAGGAGAGATCAATGGCACTAGGAAGCAAAGAGCTAAGTCAGTCAACTTCACACTTCATGTGCATTGTCCCAAGAATGAGGCTTCAAAACTCAGAAAACCATATGCCTGTTTGCACGTGGTCAACAGCAAGACTCAGGATTGTCTGCGCTAAGATCCTTACATGGGGTACGGCCATGGGTCAGACAGTTGTGTCGGGAGGTTCTTCAGAGTTTGCTATTTTGCTTAATGTAGAACAGTGGGATGAGTTCACTGTAAGGGACACATCACGCATGGAAGGGGTGTCATGGCATGCATTCAGTCATGTATTTCCATTATCCATTTATATACATTGAATTTTCTACTTGAATTGAATTCCATTTTAGAAAGAGGAGGATGAGAGATATAGAAACGTAATTATAAGAGTGGGCAGTAGTGTCCAATGATGACTTAAATAGAATATACACATTTATAAGAATATGCTAATAAATCTTTATTCAATTATATGCTGAGCATAGCAGAATTGATTTTCTATGGCAGTAATGATTATTGCCATGGGCAATATCACCTTATTCTAAACGCCTACTGTGTGTCACACATTCAATGTGTGTCATACTTACAATATGTTTAGTATTTAACTCTTGCAATTTTTTTTTCATAGAATTAGGTCTCTTTTCCATTTTATAAATGAGGAAGTTAAAGTTTAGAAGCTAAGCAACTTTTCAATCCGATGATTAATTAATAGAGTGAAGATTCAAGCAGTGGGCTCATCAACTCAGAAGTCTCCATTAATGACAAGGTATTCCCGCCACTTACCTTGTTGATACAATGTCTTCCTGCCTTCCTTGCATTTACCTTTCCTACCAATCTTGTTGAAATCTCACCCAGAGATAATGCACATGCCCATTCCCCACTGAAATCATTCCTGATTCTCTGATGCTTCCGTAATGCTGTCTGCATCACTCACAACTTTGACTTGGAAATTAAGGTCATCATTTTAGGATGACTGTTTCATCATGACCCAAGAGCCAGTGCTCCTGTCTTCCAAACGGATCTGATGTACCCGATGCCCCTCCTTCTGAAGATATGAACTTCTAGTCCTCCCTAAACCTCTCCAGGGATGGAATCTCTACAGTTGAAGTAGCCCAGCTCAACATTTCCTCTCCTTAATGTAAATGCATGCTACTTTGCTTGCTATTCTGTAGCGTGAGACTACCTGCTCATAGATAATGCAGCCTGTGAAAGCCTTCCGTGGGCTGGCAGGCAGTAACCAGGCAACCCTTTGCTTTCGCTTCTCTCACTAACCTTTTGCAATTCTTGTGACCTTTCCTCCAAAGTCTATTTTTCATCCCTTTAATCTTTTTGTCACTGCCCCTTCTAACCTCTAGCATCAACATCAAGGAGACCAGGTTCTGACACACAGAAATGCCACTCGCAGGTGGCAGGCAAATTGGCATGCTTAGCACAGCTCTTGCTCCCTCTGGGGATTAATAATAAATACTATTTGATGATGAAATCGGAGTGCATTTTCTTTTCAATGAGACAGTGTCAACTGTTTTCTTCTGAAATAGAAATGAGCAGAATACAAAATTGAACAGCCTTCATTTCTCCCCACTCAGGAGGCTGTTATTACTGATCTGTTTGGCATTCCTCCTGGCTGAACTCAGACAGGAAGAGACTTAGCAGGTGCCACTGCACCTTCCCTGGATAACTAGCTCTTATTTATGAGAAATTGGAGATGAGTACTCTGGGTGCTTGGTTTTCTTGCCCTCTATTTCCTGATCTAACTGGTGCATCTTCAATTATTAAAGCAGATGACTTTAACCAATTATGTTACAGTACAGTACCAAGGCAGAGCAGAAAAATCATACACACACACACACACACACACACACACA